>MU224566.1:1728501-1746935 GCA_018584345.1 Thuja plicata | reverse complement strand
GGGTTAATGTACTGTCATCGCAGCGTCGCGGCCGTTTTCCTTTAACCGCCTATTACCCGCCGACTGAGCGATAGAACATCATCGCGTTGTCGCACAGTTTCCAAACTGTCCGCCCATTAGCTGCCGACTGTGCGATGGGTATAATGTCATCGGTTTTTAACCGCCCTGCGCTAGGAGTTAAGAGCTGTTAGCGTTTAGGAAGATAACTGTCTACTAACCAAAACAGGACTAACTGCTAACCGTGATCTGCTCCCGGACCACCATTGCTAAACTGCTAGGGTTTTGGAGCTAAAACCCTAGGGTGCTCTGCACCACATTCTCATCCAAGCCATTAAGCTAGTTGGCCCTCAAAATGTTGTTCAAGTAATAACCGACAATGCCAAAAAATTGTAGGGTTGTCGATTTATTGGTTGAGGAGCGCTTCAAACACATTTTTTGGACACCTTGTGTTGTTCACTCACTCAACCTAATGCTGCAAAATATTGGTAATAATATTGAGTGGATCAAAAAAATGTATGAAGATGCCCAGGAGATCCAAATGTTCGTCACAAACCACCATATGGTGATTTTGAAATAGGTTGTTGAGACCTGTTTGTCTCCAATACTATTGTTTTGAGATGCCTTGTGAAGGTTAAAGAAGCAATCTCTAGAATGGTAATCAGTGCTAATTGGAGCATATGGAGGCAATCTAGTAGTACGAGGGTAGCTGCCATCAAGGCAATGATACTAGATGACTCTTGGTGGGATTGTGTTGAGTACCTCCTGAGATTCACTGAGCCTATATTGAGCATGATCTGATACATTGACATGGATAGGCCTTGCTTGGGTGAGGTATATGATGGCACAGACTCCATGATTGAGGATATTGAAAAGATCATAAATGAAAACGAGCAAGATCCTGAAGAAACATTCTTCAAGGAACTACAAAAAATCATGGTGGAGAGATGGAACAAAATGACTACCCCTTTGCATCTCCTTGCCTTTGCATTGAGCCCCAGGTACTATAGTCAATCGATCCTCAAAGAGAGTACCACTAGAGTTGCCCCATACAGAGATCCTGAAGTTGCTCACAAATACAAGGCAGCCCTTCATAGACTTTATCCCTATCGCATAGACCTACGGTGAGGGTTGAATTCATAAGTTTCGCAAGCATCAACGTTTGTGGTCATGAGGCTCTTCAAGACAAGAACAATGTTGATGCCCATAAATGGTGGTACTTCCATGGAGAAATGTATCAGAACCTACAACCTGTTGCCATCAAAATTTTATCACAAGTAAGTTCTTAACTCTTAAGATTCGAATTTCTTAATTCTTGTTGATGAATATTGAATTTGTATTTTTTAATTTTTTATTCAAAACTCTTAACTCTCTAATTTCAAAATTGAAAATCTTCATAGGTTGCTAGCATCATCATCTGAGAGGAACTGGAGCACATACGCCTTCATCCACTCAATAAAATGCAATAGACTACATTCCAAGAAGGCAGAAGACTTGGTCTATGTGCATTCAAACTTGAGGCTCATAACACAAAAAGACAATACCTACAAAAAAGGGGAGGCAAAGCATTGGGATGTTGAACCAGAGTGTGCAGAGTTGGAAGATTCGATTGCCCACCTTGATGCACTTGTTGATGATGATGATCGCGAGCTACCTAGTGATGTTGAGGCTGCTCCTAAGGCTGACATTGCTAGTACCGATGCCAGTGGCATCATTTGTGCTTCTAATTTGCAACAGTCGGATGATGAAATTTTTTTATGATATTTGATTAGTGATGGTTGATTACTAATATTGACATTATTATTTTTGAAATGAAACATTGATATGGTGGTGTATTTTGGCATTTGGTTATGTCATTTGGACTAAAACATTATTATATATGGTGGTGTATTTTGCTATGTTGCTTTAATATTAGTGTAGTGGTGTATGAACTTATTTGCTACTGCATATATGTGTGTGTGTGTACGAATGAACCCAAAACAAATTTGAACCACCCCCAAATAAAATTGAACGAATTTCAAACCCGAATCTAAACTGGCAACTTAGCTTGCCCCCTTGACTTGGAGACTTCGAAATTGCTACTGGACCGCAACAACTACTCTAACAAAAAGCAAAAAGAGGGGATCCCCATTTGCAATGGGGCGATAGTGTGAAAAGGTCACAACAATTCCAATTTTAGTTTTCATAAGGTATGGTAACTTCCCAACTTTATTTACCTATATTTAAAAGAATTCTTGTTCCAGAAATGTGATATTGAATTTGAATTTTGGTGAAGATTTCACCCTACACTAGAGGAATTTTTTAGGCTCTTTAAAATGAGAGAATAGGATGTTCCCCAAGTTCAATGGTTTATTATTTTATGGGCAATCTTGCCAATCTTCTCCATTAACATGTTGCTTTGTGGGGTATTTTTACCTTACAGATTCTATTAGAATATTATTATATTGTTTATTACTTTAATGGTCATCTTATGTAAATATTTGTAAAATAGATAAATTAGATTAGATAAGATCAATTCCTCGATCTTCTGAAGTTTCCTTTACAAACTTTCTATTTTCTATCTTCTGTAAATTCTTTATATTGATCACATTGATCAATTGTTAATACATTAAATATTTTTTACCAATTTCTCATCGTAATATGGTATCAGAGCTTGAAGACTAAAACTTTGTTTTTCTAAAATTTTGATTTTCGGAATTTTTATATCTTTGAAAAACATTTTTTCCTTTTTGTGTTTTCTAGGCTGTTTCTATTTGCAGGGATTTACTGTATAACCCAAATAGGGTTTCGTGGGGATTTTCTCAGAAAATCGTGAAGTTTCATGCAGATTTTTTTCAGAAAATCGGTCTTTTCTTCTGAAAATCGTGCTATATATTTTTTCTTCAATCCACGACTTCAGTGCAGAAGATCTTTGTTCTTGCGTCTATTTTTTGACGCCCGTTTCTACAAGACGTCCCCCGTGCTCAGCCGTCATTTTCTCTGCAAACTCCACGCATGTCTTCAACTCGCGATTTCTACAAATCCGACCATTCTTTGGTTCTTTTTCCTTTTGTCGATGGCTTTATCTGGTTGTCTTTTCAAAAACGACCTCTTCTATGGTTGATTTCTGCCTTCTTCAGCAACAATCCGCCATTGTTTTGACGTTTTTCTGCAATTTTTTTGAAATTTTTCCAGCGGCTAGGGTTTCCTTCGAAACTCTCAGATTCTTTGTCATATTGGAAATCTAATTGCAGATTCTTGGTGGGTTTTTCGAGAACTCAACTGGGTCAATTTCAAAAAAATTGGTTGCATCGTTTTTTGTGCCTCAAAATTTGTGCCCGCGGATTTCACATTCGATTTCAGATTCCTTCTCAGTTTTTCTAGATTTCTACTGGGTCTTTGTCGGATTTTTCTAGGTCAACCGAAATTTTTTCATGAAATCCATGCCAACCGTACTTCATTTTTTTGAATTTTGGACCTGATTAAGCCTTTGTTTTATGCATTGGGATTTGTGTTTCAAATTATGTGTTTCCGCCTCTTCTCTACTTCTAGCTTTCTTTAAATTGGGAAGCGTGCAAGATGGCGTCACTCACCAACTTGATGTTGGACGACAATCAGCGATTTAACGGCCGCAATTATAACACCTGGAAGCAGTGCATGTTGACAATCTTCGAATACTGCTGCTTGGAAACACTTGTTTTGGGCACAAAGACTCATCCGACCACAGTCCCAGCAGATCGAGACAGTTTGATGATCGGAATCGAGAGGTTGTAATGCTTCTCAAGCTCTCTGTCACAGATGATCAGTTGCCACAAATTCCCTCTAGCAAGTGTGCAGCAGACATCTGGCAGCATTTGAAGGAGTTGCATGAGACATCCGACAAGAGTCGCGCGTTCTTTCCGAAAAACTAGTTGTTCTCCATTATGATGGATGAACGAATGTCCTTACAGGAGCATCTCACGAATATTAAAGACATTCGCAGTCAGTTTGAAGCTATCGGTCGGAAGATGGAGGAAGAAGATATGGTAGTCATTACTCTGAAAAGTCTACCCAAAACTTATGAGCACTTTGAGAGATTCTCAACATTACTTCCACTAATGTTGACTTGAAATTTCCCGAGTTGTGCACCAACTTCTGCAGCAGGATCGTTGGAAACAACAGTTAGGTAGCAGTGCCACCTCGTCCTCCTCAAAGCAGGCCTTTGCAGCGAAATCCTTTCACAAGGATAAAGGTAAATCTCAGCCATCAGAGTCTTTTCAGCAAAAGGGCTTCAGTCAGTCTCGGGATGGTTCAAAGAAGAAGAAGATCCGGTCATAAATTTGGCCATATGCAAAAGGACTGTCGCCATTGTTTGGCTTCCGACCAGCGGAAGCAGGGAGGATCTCAGCCCAAAGCCAATGTTGTTGAGCACACAGAGCAGAAAGAGTCTGCCTTTTACGCTTTCATGGCTAAAAGACCTACAGACCATGTCAAATCTTCTGCCTGGTATATTGATTTTGGTGCATCTCGGCATTTCACTCACAGGCATGATTGGCTTACAAAATTTTCTCCCTTGACTGATTTAGTTATATTTGGAGGAGGTGAAGAGTATATAGTTGTTGGTAAGGACAACGTTCATATTCAGTCTGGTGGGAGGAGTCTCATATTCCTCAACGTATACTATGTTCCTGGCATGGAAGTCAATCTTCTCTCAATCAATCAGATTATGTGACATTCTCCTCAGCTTGATGTTGTATTCAGTGCACACAAGTGCTTGATTGTTGATCGTGTGACACACACTACTGTAGCTGTTGGCATTGAGGATCATGGTCTATACAAACTTGTGGATACAGGTGATTCTCTTGAGCATGCTTTCACGGCAAAATCAGCATCTATCAGCAGTCTCTGGCATCAGCGATATGGTCATCTAAACATTCACTATCTGGCTCAACTTGTTTGGGATGATTTAGTACTTGGTCTACCTGAAATTCAAACTCAAAATCAGCAAGTTTGTGGCGCTTGTCAAGCTGGGAAACAGCACAAGACACCGTTCAAGGATGATGACTAATGGCGAGCCTCAAAGGTACTACAGTTGGTCCACGATGATGTATGTGGTCCAATGAACACTACTTTTGTTACTAGGTGGAGGTATTTATTGCTTTTTGTTGATGATTTCAGTAGGAAAATGTGGGTGTACTTTCTTCGACAGAAATCAGATGTTTTTACTGTATTTCAGAAGTTTAAGGCCTTAGTAGAAAAAGAGTATGGTTGTTCTATTATATCTCTTAGGTCTAATAATGGGGGGGAGTTTTGTTCTACTGCTTTCTCTTCTTTCTGTGATACACATGGCATAAAACGTCAGTTAACCACACCATACACCCCTCAACAAAACGGTGTTGTAGAGCGTCACAACTACCCCATTACAGAAATGGTCAGGTCTATGATGCAACACAGAAATGTTCCTAAGAAATATTGGGCAGAAGCTGTGTTTACTACAATCTATCTCCTTAATAGGTCTCCCACACATGTTGTTAAAGGGAAGACTGTTGAGGAAGCTTGGACTGGTCGCAAACCAAGGATCAGCCACCTGAAAGTTTTTGGCTCTTTAGCTTATGTATGGATTCCTGATGCTCAGCGCTCTAAGTTGGATTCCAAGAGTCAGAAGCTTATGTTTACAGGCTACAATGACAACCATAAGGCTTACGGGCTGATTGATGTAGACACTGATCGTCTTATCTTCAGTCGTGATGTTGTCTTTGATGAAGAACGAGGACCATTTCAGCTTTCCTCGTTTGAGCAGAATTTAGAGGATCAACCTTTTAAGGCTTCTGATTTGGGTGTCCGTCTTCCATTAGGTTCACCTGATGGGAGGGATGATGCAGATTTTGTCTTTGATGATGCACTACCTGACTTTCCTCCGGATGATGTTGATCTTCCACCTATTGTCGATCTCCTTCCACCTCCAGCTCTAGTTATTCCTCCTGATGTTGGCGCATCTACTCTCCGGCCTAAATGGTGGGCTAAGACAATCAGTGATCTCTGTTCTGATGAGCTCATTGAGGGTAGATCCTCTAGAAATAAGAGCAAGCGGCAAAATACTGTTAACTTTGCTCTTATGGCCAACCTACATAGCATTTATGAGCCTCAAACATTTAAAGAGGCAACAAGGATTCCAGAGTGGGAACAGGCAATGGATGTTGAATACCAGTCTTCTAAAGAATCACACCTGGGTTCTCTCTGATCTTCCTCCGGGGAAGAAACCCATTAGCTGCAAATGGGTATATAAGGTCAATTATCATGCAGATGGTACCTTAGATAAATACAAGGCCAGATTAGTTGCTCGAGGGTTCACACAGTGGGAGGGCATTGATTATGAGGAGACTTTTGCTCCTACTGCCAAGATGAGTACAATTTGTCTTCTTCTCGCCATTGCAGCTCAGTGTGGATGGAAAGTCCATCAGATGGATGTGAAGAGTGCCTTCCTCAACGGTGAGTTGCAGGAAGAGGTCTACATGACGCAGCCTCCTGGTTTCAAGGTTGCTGGCACAGAACACCAAGTATGTAGGCTCTAGAAAGCACTCTATGGACTCAAACAAGCTCCTCGAGCGTGGTACATCAAGATTGATCAGTACTTGGTTGCTCATGGTTTTCAGCGTTGTCCTTCTGACAGTAATCTGTACATCAAACACTCCGGTGATGATATTCTTTCCTTGTTGTCTATGTGGATGACTTGATCATTACTGTCAGTTCAGCCCATTTGATTGCAGAAATCAAACAAGACCTGTGCAAGGATTTTGATATGACAGATTTGGGGCTTCTCCATTATTGTTCAGGTATTGAAGTTTGGCAGACTGATGGCAACATTTTTCTTTCTCAATCTAAGTATGCCAGGAACTTGGTTGACAGGTTTTGAATACAAGATTGTAAACCTGCTTCTACACCTATGGAGAAAGGGCTGAAGTTACCAGCCAAGTCTGATTCTCCTCCTGTTGATTCAACCACTTACAGACAGCTAGTAGGCAGTCTCATCTATCTTACTGCTACTAGACCTGATCTCAGTTTTGCAGTCAGCTATATTTCACGCTTCATAACAGCCCCTAAGGATGATCATTGGACAGCAGCAAAGTGTGTGTTGCGTTATGTGAAGGGCACTCCTGATTAAGGACTTCTTTACACTCGAAATCATGATCCTAGACTCACTGGGTTCACAGATTCAGATTGGGCAAGTTCAGTTGATGATAAGAAATCAACCTCTGGATATGTGTTCAGTTTGGGATCCGGTGCAGTCACATGGACTAGTAAAAAGCAGCAAGTAGTATCTCTCTCCTCGACAGAAGCAGAGTACTGACGAGCTGTTAAGGCAGCTTGTGAAACAGTTTGGCTTCGTCGAATGCTTGCAGATATGCAAATGTCTCAAGTAGGTCTGACTCCCTTGTTTGCTGATAATGAGGGTGTTCTCAAGCTTGCCAGGAACCCAGTCTTCCATGAAAGAACCAAACATGTGTACGTTCATTGTCATTACATTTGGTAGTTGGTTGAAGACAGGACAGTTCAATTGCAGTATGTTCCAACTGTGGATCAGACTGCAGACTGGACCAAGAGGACCAAGCCTCTTGGTCCAGATAACTTTGCTAAATTCAGAGGGCAGCTTGGAGTTGTTGGCAGATTGACCATTAAGGGAGGGTATTAGAATATTATTATACTGTATATTACTTTAATGGTCATCTTATGTAAATATCTGTAAAATAGATAGATTAGATTAGATAAGATCGATTCCTCGATCTTCTGAAGTTTCCTTTAGAAACTTTCTATTTTCTATCTTCTATAAATTCTTTATATTGATCACATTGATCAATTGTTAATACATCAAATATTGTTTACCAATTACTCATTGTAATAGATTCTCCCAGCCTAATTATGTCTTCATGTGTAATTGTTCATTGATAGTGTATGCATTCATATATTTTTTTACATACTATATGCAAATAACATTAATTCATCTAATGAGTCATATTCTTTAACAAGTTATCCAAGCCACCTTCGTAAGCTAATGTTTATGCAAAAACTTAATATAAATCACAAGTGTAATTTTTTTAAAAAAATATGCAAATCTATGTAATGTATGTCACAAGGTTCGAGTTCGAGTTCCTATTCAACAACAATAAAATTCAGATCAATATTGGTAAGGAGAAAAAATCGAAAATTCACCTTGTATAAATTTAATATTTAAAAAATAAGATAGATTTAAAATGAGTAATAAAACAATGTTAATATACTAATATATTTGTTGGTATTGGCATAGTGTGATGGTTAAGTTTTGGTGGTATTGCTCTTACCATCAACTTGGGTGTTATTGTTGAATGCTTATATTGGGGATGTGATCCCTTATTTGTGACATCACCAGTTCATAGCTCTAGGTCAAAAGCGTTTACCCCTTATTTAAAGAATATAACAAACACATGTTTAAGTATATTAATAAAGTTAAATATAAAACAAAATAAAGTGTTTAAAATTAAAGTTAAACATAAAACAAAATAAATAATATGTTTAAAAATTTAATTTAAAATATTATCAATATATAAATAGTAGATATGCTAATTTATATATCAAACAATAAATATATTATAACAAATTTTAACTTAAATATTTTTAAAAATTGTATTAAAAATAAAATTAAATACCAAATCAACGTGATTTAAAACATGAAGTACAAATAAATTAAATGTTGTATGAAAAAGCAAAAAATAAAGATAGAAACCAAATTTCAAAAATTAGAAAGCCTCTTCATGAAAAAGCCCAAAAGAGGCAGGTCCAATTGTAAAATAAAGGTAAGGATGCATAGAAGTTTGACGGGCACTACTAAACTCATGAGTAGTGCAATGCAATTGAAAACGTGAAGCTTTCTCTTCCTTTGCAGGCAAAGATTTTGTAATTGTCAGAGGCAACAAAGGCAACAAAGTTGGGTTTCATCCACCATCATAGTTCAAGCTCCATAGATGAACAAGTTACATTTTTGAAATATGTTTTACTAAAAAAATTATGCCCTTTACCCAAATATATGGCAAATTTCAACAAACTTGTAATCATGTTTTAAAGTCCACCGAATTTCAAACTTCATGACTTAACTTTGATGAATGTTGTAACATAGTATGAAACTAGGTTTGCTTAATTTATGGTGTTGCTTCATGGGGTTTTCAACTTTAAGGTTTTCCCCACCTGATTCTATGTCCCTATGTAATTATTTGTTAATCATATATGCATTCATATATTTATTGTTTATACATTATATGCAAATAATATTGACTCATCAAATGAATTCTATTCTTTAACACCTTAATTCCAGGCATTTTTTGCTATTGGTAGATGATTGGTATGATGCCTTCCTAAAATTCAAGTCATTGGTGGAAACATTCAGAAGGTGTCAGATCCAATAATGAGAAAAACCTCACCTCCACTTAATTCAAGGAAAATGGAGTGGTTGAAAGATGTAACACAACTATCATGGAGATGGTACAATGCATGATGCATGCAAGAACATGCCCTACCAAAATCAGGTTGAAGTTGTGAGCACAATAGTCTATCTTCTAAATAAGACACTTCCTCTTGAACAACCTAAGGCATACATGCTTATTGATATTATTACTAACAAAATCCTTGTTATTCTAGATGTTGATGAAAGAGTACATAGCCATATTTTCTTGTGTTTGGCAAGAGGTCAACCCAGTTCCTAAGCCTAATCTTAAGGTACCATTAAAAGTAGAATCTCCCATTTCATTAGCTCAACCTAGGAATCAACCTTTGGTTGCTTCTTATCTACTTGTACATCAAGAATGCAAGACTAACAATGTTTCCATTCCACCAGGGTTCTCGATTACCCTTTGCCTTCACAGCATTTGCCTCAACTACATAATAGGCCTAAATGGTGCATTCTTCTTTGGAAAAAATACATAAGGAACTTTCTCAACCAAATGAGAAACCTCAAAGAATAACACAATCGAATTCTGGTTTCATTTTTCTCTTTTCTTCAAGTTTCTAATCCACCAAATTCCTTTGGCTCAAGAAAAACCAAAATGGGAAACTGCTATGAAGGTTAAGTATGATGCATTGTTGAAAAATCAAACTTGAAAGTTGGTAGAATTGCCTACTAAGAAAAAGTTCCTAAGGTGCAAACGGGTTTATAACGTAAAATGCTGAGTTGATGGTTCCTTGGACAAGTATAAGGTGCATCTTGTTGTAGATGCATTTTCGCAAGAGATAGACTATTAAGAAACGTTTTCTCCTCATGAAAAGATAGTCGCATTTCAATTGTTTCTCTCCATAGTTGTTCAGTTTGGTTGGAAAGTGTATCAAATTGATGTCAAAGCACCAATCTGAATAGAAATTTGGATGAAATCCATATGGTGCAACTTGAGGGTTTCAACTTCTTGGTCATGAACATCTATTTTGCAAGTTGATTAAGTCCATATATAGGCTTAAGTAGGTTCCTCAAGCCTAGTACACTTAGACCAAATGTCCTCGAGATTAAAATACTTGTATCAAAGCTAATAAATTCAACTCACCATTCATGACCACTTGCTCTCATCAATATGTAGATTAAAATAAAATAAATCTTAAAGCATTATACATATGAAACTAATCAAATGATCCACATATTTAAACTCTTACAGGATTATTCCAGAAAGCATATTAACACAAAATTATAAAGTACAAAATACTGAATGCTTAAATTGAACTAATGCCTGCCACAAAAACATGAAACAAGTATTCAGTATCATACACTATATTTGCAGAAGCTTATTGACACAAATTTTGCACGCACAGCAATGCAAATTGCATGTTATGAAAGCCTAAAATAGCTAAATTAAATTGCACAAAAGTGCATGGAGTTAAGGCCCAAAATAGTTAAATGGACAAATGCATGTTGTGAAAGCCTGAAATACATACTCACTACCCTCCACAGTTATTTAACACAAAATTGCACAGAAGCATATAACACAAAATTGCATTACAAAATTGCATTGTGCAAAAGCCTGAAATAATGAAACAATGCATGCCACATAAGCCAAAAACACTTATTCACTAATATTTAATGCAAAAAGCACCACAGCATACCAACATAAAATTGCACAGCATCTAAGTTGCCAGTTTGGGATTGGGTTCGAGCTTTGGCTATGCCAGAAAGCATTTTTTTCTCGAATCAGAACAGCTTAAATATTATAAACTATCAGGGCTTAAATCAAATTGCAAAGGGTCATATCAACACAGGATATGTATTGAAGCATACCGTGCAAAATCACACTGTTATTAAAACATAAATTCTTAAATTACGCATTTTAACATAAAAATGCCTGTAATGATATGAACACAAAATTGCTCGACATGAAATCCAAAAATACTTAAAATTTAACTGAATCGTATCAACAGAAATACCATAGAAGCATATCGACAAACAACTGCACTGTTGGCACTGCGTAAAATTCTTAAATTAAGCATATCAATATAAAATTGCCTGTCACGATTTCAACACAAAACTGAACTGTTGTTGACGCGTAAAATTCTCAAATTCAACACTCAACACAAAAATAACCATCATTAGAACCTAAAATTCTAAAATTAGATTGCACAGAAGCATACCCACGCAAGATTGGACGTCGTGAAAGCTTAAAATGCACGAAAGCATATCGAATGTAACTTGCAAGTAGTAAAAGCCTAAATCCATTATATTAGATTGCACAGAAGCAGACCAACAGTAACTTGTGAGCAGTAAAATGCTAAATTCCTTTTCTTAGGTCAGATAGCACGTCCTGGGAACCTAAATTTTAAAAAAATAATAGTACAAAACAATTTCAACAAAAAATTGCAAGGCCGGATGTCTAAACTACCTAAAACAAATGCACTCACTTGCCACACTGCTGGCAGTACCGCTGAGGCACGTCATCGAGAACAACGGTGGCTGCATTAACGCAGCTCAAACACACGCGGTGTCGCCGATGATATCCCTTCAAATGGCTGATGTCAGCCTCACAGCTCGGCACCTGGCAACGTACGATGCCGACCTTTGCGCGCTTGCGGCTCCCGTCGAGCTCTTCCTCCTCTTCATTTTCCTCCATTTCCGGACACGCGCACGGCACTCTCCCGGCCAAAAAATTCTCGCAGATGAGCCGCGGATCCCTCTTGCGGATCCTGCTAGCCGTCTCCTCCTCAGTAACATCCTGCGATCGATGATTCTCCTCGAAAGAATTTTGCACTTCTAGGATTCTTAGGGTTTCGAGGGGGGCCAACAAGTCTTCGCTGAAATTGGCAGAAGGCTCCTCAGCATGCCAGGGCAAAATGTTTGGGGAGACATCAGGAAAGTATAGAATGTTTTCCCAATCCCAATTTGTTGGGTCACCGGGTAAATCTGCCATGCGGTTCAAACCCTGAACCTCACCAGCTCAAAAGAGAGAAAAGGCGCAATTTTTTTCCTTCTGTATCTGTAAAGGGTTTCAGATGTGTAGATTTTGCTTTCTTTTAATCGTCATGGGATTTGTCAGATTTTGGTTGCTTGCGTAGACTTGACATCGTTTTTCTGTTCTTGACTCGGCCTTGCTCTTCATATGAGATTTATCGCTTTATGTGTTTGTATTTGTTAATTAATTGATTATGCCTTCTTGCCTTATAATGGAATCTTTCCCTTTTGGTTGTTGAGTGAAAATTCTAATAATATCATAGTCAAAACACTCAAAAGGGTAATATGATGATTATTTATTACTAAATAAAAAGTTAAAATTATGTTGTGAGGTTTGTAAATTATTATTATCAAGTGGGTGGCCGTTTTCACTCACTTAAATTATGTGATGTCTTATTCAGACTGGATGTGTAAGGTTTTGAGTCATTTTGATTGGGTTATATTTTAGGTAATATTTTTATGGTGAGAGTTGTTAATTATTATTAAGTAGTTGGTGGTAATTGAGTTAAATTATGTGATATTTTTTTAGGATTTGACTTTGTGAGTTTTTGAGTTCTTTTTATTGATTTATATTCTATGAAAAAGTGTTTTACAAGAATTCATCTCCCATAAATATAAATGGTATATCTAGGAGGTATATCATTCATCTAAATTGATTTCTCCAAACTATGTTTCATTTAATAATGTTTTATAAGAAATCATCTTTCATTCTTCTAAAACACTACTTGCGAAATATCACATAGTTTAGAGGTATTATGATGTTTTAATAGCTATGACAAATGAATTGAAAAATATTTGAGAAGAATATTCTTTTCGATCATTTTTTTCATATGTAATTTATTCCAGTTTTATTCGATTTTTAAAAAAAATGATGGAGCTCATAAATGTTAATACACAATATACAGAGTAAAGCACTCTCTACTAGAAATATTAATCAATGAAAATAAATAAATAAATGTGTAGCACATACAATTGTAAGTTCTTAGAGGGAGAGGGAGAAATTATTTTGTTAGTTATTAAGGATGTGATCTTGTGTTGTATATAATTTTAACATTTAAATTTTATAAGAATATAAAAAAAAATAGTTAAAATAATCCTTTTAATTAAAAAAATAATAATTAAAATAGAAAAAATAACATAAATTTATAAACATGATTATAATATTTTTATTTCATGACATGCCTACATAAAATAAAGAGTAAAATAGTGAGTAAATTATAATTGTGTAAATGTATTTTAAAAAAATATTATAAATTTAATAAATATTATATTGTATAATCTATTCTATTTTTTTAAAATTTTAGCCTAGGCTTTTATGAATAAAAAAAATAAAACATAAAAATCTATTCTATTTTAGAATTAATAATTTAAACATAATATTTCATATATTATAAATAATATTAATTAATTATATTATTTCATATAACAAATAATAATGATGTAAATTATATTTTAAAATCTATTCAACATATCTAAACTAATAAAATACTTATATATGAATCTTATAAACCATGTGGATAGGTTGGCTACATTATGTTGACAAGCCCCCACAATATTAATTTAAAAAGTTTGTCATCATATATAATGATGTGTCACTAACAATATTCTAAAATGTTGTATCCTTAAAAAAATATTATTTTTACCATAACTATTTATTTTTCATCTAAACTTCATTTATTTTAGTATATTCTTTTAAATTTTATTAATATATAATTTTTTAATTGAAAATAAAAGTAAATATTATAATTAGCCCATATGGGTAGCAGAGTACGGCTTAGGATCTCACCCGTGGGGGATTAGTCTCGCCCTATCGTGGGGATACCTCCTAAAAAAAGTATTATAATATTTGGGATGAATAAGTTTTAGAAGTTTGTGTGCTCACTCATATAGACATCTTCTAAATGAATATTAAATAGATAATTCATATTTAGTTAAAAATGATGTAATAAAAAAATGGAAAAAAAGTGGTAGGCAAAAAAATAGGTATATGTGAAATAAGAGAATGGGATTAATTACCACCAATGTTTCCATTATCATTTATAGATTTCTCTAATTAAAAGTTGATATAAAAAGCATCTAGTGAGTCCATAACCAACTATTGGTATACCCAAAATGGGGGAAAAAAAGGAAGGGGGGGTGTTTGTAATTAGATCGCTTGTGCAACTTTATTTGTATCAATAGTGATTTTTGGGCATTTTGTGCATACGTATTGGATCAATTGTGCAAGTTTTGTGGTGGCAAAGCAAACAATTATTAGAGCAATAGGGAATATGCTTGGGACAACACTTCGAAAGACCACTTTTTGACCCTTGCACCTATAATGGATCCCACAACGTCGGTCTTGACTACTAAGAAGCCAAAACAATAGCTATAAACAATTAAATCATATACAAAGATAACACCAACAAAATAAGTTGAAATTCAATGTACCATTTAGGAGCTTCGAGTGCACAAAGTTAGCTATAACAATTAATGGTATCTTTTCCCTACTAGAATCTTAAAGAGCCCACCAAGGATCAAATTTTGTTGAGTGTAAGACTCTAACATCATAAAGGATGAGGCCAAGGTCGTGCCCGAGATAAATTTGGCGAAAGAGATACCCCTCAGTCCTTGACTCTTAGTCAAAAAGATCCAACCTAAAACTTATATTCCCATATAAAATATATATAAATACATTTAACTTTTCAAAAAGTGAATGAGTTTAAAGGACTCAATGATTACACATTTGGTTGATATGATTACACATTTGGTTGATTGTCTTTACCATCTAGGTGGGGCTTGCTTGCATAACATGTGATTCTTAAGACACAAGAATACGTTAGTAGACGTGTGGTGGGAGGAAGCACATGAATTCCACCCCGCCCCCCTCGTCTATTCACGGTCAAAGTGCAAATATTTAAGCCGAATGATGCTTTTCCATTATGTTTTAGTTGGAATCCAATGTCGACATGGATGACAACATATTTTGTATGGATTGGTTCGCCACCTGCCAACTTCTCGCTGGTCAACCTGCTCCCTTGGATTAGAGGAAATTGCAAGGTATCGTTCACTATTGGCCATACGTCCTCTTAGTTAGTTTACATTATTATTATTTTTATTCTATGCTGTTGTCTTTTGGTTGGGGGCCCATGAGAAAATTATATTCATTCTCAAGTCTTTAGTTTTAACTTTTGTCATGTTTATTTAGTACTTTTATATTATTTTACTAAGTTTTTTAACTTATTATTTTATATTTGAAAATATGAAGAATTTGGGATCGTTCATAATATATGTTTATTTAATGTGTCAATTAAATCAAAAGGTGCAAAAAGATTAAAGGAGAGGGTGTAATTTGGTCCAAGGAGATAAATATAAATGAAGGGCCCAAAAGGTTAGAGGAGGGGTTGTAATTGGTGGTGCAAGGACATAAATAGAAATGACGGGCCCAAAGGGCTAAAGGAGGGGCTGCAATTGATGGTTCAAATAGAGATAAATGGTATAAAAATATTAACATGGAATATGATTATAGAAGATGTTTAAATGGTATATGACCTTTTAGAGTTTATTTGATCATAAAGAGACTTGAATGGGTATATTTAAAGGAGGTAAATATTGATCTCTAGAGATTATGTGATAATTAAGAGTATTGGGTATATTAAGGGGATTAAAGGGTTTAAATAAAAGTAAAAATTGATGATAATGATTGAATGTAGATGAATTCAAAAGGTGTAAAGGATTAAGTTTATGTGATCATTCATTGTATTTGAATTGGAGGGTCTCAAAAGGTTAGAATAAAGGCTCAATTTAATGATGATCATGTTGATGAGAGTTAAATGGCATATTCAAGTATAGTAAACCTATAATCATTCATAATTCATGTAATCATTCAATAAATTATATTAGTGATCTAAAGGGCTTAGAAAACATAAAGTAATGATAATGACAATAGCTAAATAGTATATATAAAGAGTACAAAGCAACATTAAAAGGTTCTCATCCTAAGAATATTATCATCGATAATAATTGTATTTTTTTATAAAAGAACCAAAATTATATGTACTTAATGTATGAATAATCATTTTCTTCAATTCAATACTAAGAAATGAAAGGTATTTGTATGGGATAAAAATGCATACCTTACAGTATTAGCCCTTCATTTTACATTCTTTGTGTGGATGAATAAAATGCATGGTCTTAGCACTTAATTTGGTTCATTTGGAATATTAACCAACCATTTCCATAGATCCATCACTAAAGTTTGGTTTGACAAATGTTGCCTTCGTCAAGAAAAATTTAAATCAACGAGCTTCTACTTTTATGGACAAAGATGTACCCGTGATGTAATGTTCCCAATTCTTTTAAGATATTTTTTTTTAAAATTTTTTTTTGGGTATTTTTCTAAATACTTACATACTGAATTATTATGAAGAGCAACTAATTATAGCAAGCTATAACAATTGAAACAATAGCAAAATAATTGGAAACATGGTATAGAAACCCTAATTCTATTTCATTTATACATAGAAGATAAAAAACTACTTGTATTAAAAGTATAGAACTTAAAAAATTAACCTCAAAGTTATATTTGATTTTTACTAAACTTCACATGTAGCCTAAACTTTATATATGTCAACTAAGGAATGTTGTGACAAGTGGATCAAATGCCTAAGAGATGATGACATGGTAGCAAACAAACTTTTATACAACAAATGCATGGCTCCCTTCTAATGAAATCTACTTCTAAATGGTGTCGTGTTATTTGTAGAATCCCTACTATACAATTATAATTGATATTTGGTAGTGGAAATAGGTGAACATGTAATCCTTAGTTAACAATATTAGCACACTATGTGAAGCTCAAGGTAGGCACAAATTTCTTCACCCAACTGTGATTTCTCAAGTATGATCAAGCACCCCTCATTAATTATGGGTATCCAACTCATAAAGGTTTTAATCAAATTGATGTTGCTTGAATAAACCCCAAGGATAACAAGAGCATGGAATGGTCAGCGAATAAATGGTGGAGTGTGTTACACAATTAAACCTTCATAATAGTTGTGACCACCTTACAATGATGTAATATAATTATGGAAAATGGATCTCCTTTAATTTTTTGTTAAATTTATCGACCACCTTAACCTAATATGACACATAAATCTCTAACTCAGTCCACCATGCAATTCTTATTATGGAATTACCAATGTTAGAGAAGGGTTCTTATCCTCTAGAAAAACTTTTCCAAATCATGCAATTAGATTTAATATTCCTCCGAGTATTTAAAAAGTATATATACTTAAATGCTTAAAAAACTTTTTGTAATTTATTTTAAAAAAATTATTGTAATTTGATCAAAGATAAAAGCGATTAGGCCCAACTTAAAATAACATTAATTTTTACTTCCTTTCTTGTAATGTCATATAATCATAAATTTGTGAAATTAATTTAAATTTACAACAAGGGGCAGTAAATGAAATTTAATTCTCATTCTAGACCCTCATATAATTAATTTTTCAAACAAACTAAAATACCCACAAAGAATTGGCAATAAATCTTACAAACTATGCATCTAATTTGTATATCTAACTGTCAAATGCATCTAATTTGTAGATCTAACTGTCAAATCAACCTGAAACTTCACCAAACTTAACATGTAAGTAAAAAACAACAAAAGAAATATTATTTGCATTGAACCTGTGAGGCCTACCCTAGTTTGACATAATCTTAACACTATTTCTCATTCATATGCTCTCCAGTCAATACTAATTTTGCTATAGTCAGACTTTTGGGACACATGTATTACTTTATGGATCCGTGGAAACCTTTGCTTGTATACAAACACCTGATTATGTAATCGGAAAATCTATATAATACTCTATGTTAGTAATGGAGATTTCCCTGCAGAACTTAGTTTTGATGGTTTTATACATTGGATTAGTATGTGGATGTTAGATATAATCAAGATGCAAATTTATTAAAAGTTATGTTTATGCATGTGGAATAGATGCAGATATTGTTAAGTTCAATAATCTTTGATGCAAGTGTGAGTGAATGT
>MU224566.1:1703555-1726092 GCA_018584345.1 Thuja plicata | reverse complement strand
GTAATGTTGTAAAAGGAGTTTTAAAAGAAAACTAAGATTTCATCTCCTATAGTTTTTATCACATGTTTAAATCTTTAAAGTTTAAGTTCTTTAGGTTAAGGTTCTAGTGCCCAGATTTTGGGGCATGACAGAACCCATGACCTCAACGATGATATAAATAGCAATATAATTATGCCACAAATCAACCCAAAATGTTCTGTAGATTTGACGCCCTAAATATACTACAAGCTCAAAACTTCAAGATAAACTCACCTAACTTCAAGCCAGCTTTATTAATAACATAATATCATGATCTATCATGTTGTGCTTAGATGATCTATCTTTCCTCTTAATCTTGTAAAGGGTTCCAGATCCCCTTCAAAATCTATTTTCACTTAATCTAAAAAACAAAATATCATGAAAACACATGAAGAAAATCCTGCAACCTCAAAGCTTCCATGAACTTTTGCAACACATGAAAGCTCAAAATTGAAGAAAACCTCAACTATTTGGTATGGAATGAGATTATTCAATATCATTCCTTAAATATCGCCCGTGGAAAACCTGGCAATCCTATGACTCATCTTTAGATCACCTTGAAAACTATGAACATCTTATCCAAAATTCTCCTTCTCCACTAGTTTATTAGCCATTAAAGAATTTAAAAAAAGCTTAGCTGAAATTTGCAACAAAATGAATCCAAAATCATGTATAAATGTTCAAGTAGTTTCAAACCCAACTTTGGGTTCTAAAATCTCACTCCTAAGGAAAGGAAACTTTTGTTCTGCCAAGTTTCTCCAAACTTCTGCCTGGCTTCCAAAGAAACTTTCCATTTCTTTGAATTTTCAAAAGACCACTAGTTTCCAAAAAGACAAGTCATGTAAAGTTTCCTAAATAACTAAATTATATGTATTTGGTATTTGAATAATACTGGAATCTCAACCAAATCACCATATTTATTATTATTTCCCAAATTATTAATTGATCTTGATTTTCTTTTTGGACCCTTGACTTATTATTTTTAGTAAGTTACTAGTTTTAGAAAATTTTGGAAAATGGACACGACACTTGAAAAATCCTTTAGCCTTTGAAAAATGCAAATGGGCTAGAGGTCTTCTCATGATGCTAGTTGAAAAATTGGACATGATAGTTTGGCCTCCACAAAATCATTTTCCCTAAAGAAATTATAATATTGCATAGTGAATTATCTACAAACCTTCCTACGTATCATCTTATACTAAACTTTCTCACAACATACCATGGTTAAGTTTTTCAACTCTCCTTCCTTTAAGAGAATATTATCTATAATGCAAGCTCAGGTAGGCCCATTGTACACATTAAATATTATTTCCTTTTAAAATCTAAAATTCCTAATGACCTATTATAATTATTATCACATTTTAATATACTTAGAAAGTGAGAACGGTCCACTTAACACTCGTAAATGGCTATAGGGATCTTTCTTTTTCTAATAGGGTTGCATCATAATGTGGCTAACATTACGACACAAACAAGTGCATGTGCTCACCTTAACATGCCTTGCAAGGCATGAGATATAAGTTTTACTATGTTGCAAGGAGGAATATCATACCAAGTGGTCGATAGTGTCAGTCCCTGCTTTATTACAAACCTAATTATATACAATCTAAGTATTTATAAGATTATGATTTTCTTATAACCATTATTCCATTCATAAAAAAATGTGTCATCTTCCATGGTATGGTATGAGATGAATCTCGAGCTATATGTAGGTGTCTTCAAAGTTGAATAAATAATGGTGTTTTTATCTTTTTAGATGCTAGATTTCATGTATTTGGATCATACCATTCTTCAAGAATCTTTGCACCATTATGTCTTATAATCCATTCAAGTGCACAATTTGAAAATTGGACTATAAGATTTAATATGAGCATGAGAATATTTTCTTCAGTACTAACCTTGAAAGGTGTTAGGTGACATAATAAAATTCTGCATGATAGACTTAAAATAGTAATGAACTCTTCTATGCTATGATTTCCAAAATGGAAATGATTAATGATATCTTGAAATCAAAAAATCATTTGAGTTTTTTTGTATCCCCTTACCAGATGCTTTAGAACAATCAGTTCGCCCTTTGTTACCAATGGAGATAGGAATTTGATCTACTTGGTTCCTGCTACCATTTGAATGTCTCCTCATCCATCATATCTAAATATTAGAATAAGGTTATTATAGAAATATATTTCCAATATGTTTCTCTAATATTACTTTGGAATTTTTTTAACTTTTTGGATCGCCAAATATTCTAGACCTTCAAAAAGAAGATTTATATCCACATCAAATCTCCCATTTACATTAATAAAATCTATTTTTGGGGGAATATGGAGGAATTCAATCTCCTTATTTCCTTCTAGAATTAAAATAGTTTGTGAGAAGGAAAAAATTTGAACTCAAAAAAACTCATCCTAACAGAATGTTAATATTTATACTGTTATCCTCTTAGAAAGAACAAGGATAATAGAAATCTCCTAGATTTAACACGAGGATAAATTATTTATTCCTCAATATTTTATATATCCAATTCCATGTATTAGGATTCCAATAAGCAAGAATCAAGACATAATTCTTAGCAATACTGATTGTGGAACCTAAATCTAAAAGAGCAAATAAAATTTGATTAAGCCATTTAATTTGACATGGATTATTGGTTGTTTAGAGGTATCAGAATACAATACAAAATCTACATTAGACCGGTGGTTCAACCAACCATATTCTACATCTATTTTTATAGAGTTTCTCCTCGGGTTCTAAATAGTTGTAAATATCTAAAACAACCTCCCAATCATATGGATGCGGCCTAAACTCTTCTTTTTCAAAAGATTTCTAATCAATAATTAGTGAAGCATCATTACCTTGTTGAATTTGAATCATTTCTTTTTTCTGTATACTCCTGTACTAGATGAAATTATGTCTTTGTACTGAATCCAGGAGGAGCTAATTCTTTCGTAATTTCAATAGGTCGATCCATTATTTTTAAGGATTTTATTATCGTTTTTATTTCTGGGAGGATAATACTATAAATATTGACATTCTTTTGGGATGGAATTTTTTGAGTCAGTTTCAAAAAAAATCCTTCTCACAAACTAGTATAATTCTAGAAGGAAATAAGGTGATTGAATTCATCCATATTCCTCCAAAAATGGATTTTTTTAATGTAATTAGGATATTTGATACAGACATAAATCTTCTTCTTGAAAGTCCAAAATCTTTGGTGATCTGGAAAGGTAAATAACTTCTAGAAGAATGTCAGAGAAAATTATAGGAAAGATATTTCTATAATAGTCATGTTCCAATATTTAGATATGATGGATGGGGATACATTCAGATGGTATAAGGAACTAAATAAATCCATGTCCCGTCTCCATCATAACAAAGGGGCAATTGATTGTTCTAAAGCATTTGGTAAGGGGATGCAAACAAGCTCATATCATTTTTCGATGTCAAGATATCATTAATCATAAGAGCTCAATACCATTTTTTGTCCATCATGCAAAGTTTTATTTTTGTCGCCTAACGCCTTTCAAGGCTAGTATTGAATTAAATACTATCACGCTCATATTTAATCTTGTAGTCTGATTTTCAAATTATGCCCTTGAATAGATTATAAGACATAATGGTACAAAGCTTCTTGGAGAATGGTATGC
Organism: Thuja plicata; assembly: GCA_018584345.1. Lineage (NCBI taxonomy): Eukaryota > Viridiplantae > Streptophyta > Pinopsida > Cupressales > Cupressaceae > Thuja > Thuja plicata. Next base: position 1,722,430 of record MU224566.1, on the reverse strand, counting down.
TCCTAATACGGGAAAAGTAGCGTCTATAAAGATAAATGTCATTATTTATTAAACTTTGAAGACACCTACAGACAACATGGAATTCATCTCATACTAGATCTTGGAAGATATCACATTCTTCACAAATGGAATATTGGTTAGAAGAAAATCATAATATTGTAAATACTTGGATTACATATAATTAGGTTTGTAATAAAGCAAGGACTAACACTGTCGGCCAATTAATATGATATTTCTCCTTGAAACATAATAAAACTTGTATCTCATGCCTTGCAAGGCATGTTTCTATGAGCACATGTGATTTTAAGTGTTGTGGTATCATCCATGTTATGATCTGACAACAGGTTGCAACCCTATAAAAAAAGCAAGATTCTTGTAGCCAATTACGAGTGTTAAGTGGAGCATTCTCACTTTTTAGGTATATTAAAAGTGATAATAATCATAATAGGTCATTAGGAGTTTTATAGTTTAAATGGAGACAATATTAAATTTTGAAAATGGTCCCAGAGTAGGTGATAGCTAATAGTTATATATTGCGCAATTACTCTTTTTATATTGTATTTTCTTTATGTTATATCAATAAAAATACCTATTACCGACCAAAAAATATGGGCCTACTATCATCCTAAAAGTATGTACTTCTCAACTTTCATTGTCTTCTTAAAATTCCACAACCTTCCAAATTTTTCACCTACTCCTCCACTATCACCATCTTCCAAAAATTCATCTTATCACTCCATTGTCTACTTTTACTACATCTTCTTTTTGACTAAAGCTACCACTCTCATCTATTAGTAATCAACATCTACCACTTACATCTATTGGTAACCCATCTATCACTTCCATCTACCCCTTGGCCTCCAAATACTATAAATAGAAGTCTTGTATGCTCATTTGAGGCATGAAAAATATTATGAAGTTGTGTGGTCTCTTAGTCTAGAGTGTATTTAGAGAATTCTATTGTATGCAAATGTTCAAAGTATGCTCTGGTCTTGCATTTCCATATGATCCTAACTATCAGAAAAGAATATCTTGAAATATTATAATTGTATCTAAGTTATGAGAGCTAGTATGTTATGAGAACTAGTATGTTATCAAAGTAGTTTGTCTTTCTTGTTATAAATTTGGTATCAGAGCTAAGTAGTGAGAGCTAGTAAGTTATAATTGTATCTAAGTTATGAGAGTAGTATGTTTGTCTTGTTGTAAATTTAAAAAATGAAAGATCTTGGTGCAACTAAAAAAATTCTTGGGATGGAAATTAGAAGAGACAGAGTGAACAGAAAGCTATGGCTATGCCAGAGTAAGTATGTGAACTTAGTCTTACATATGTTCAACCTGTTGGATTGTAAACTATTATGTTTTTCTTATACAATTGGAATTAATTTATATAATTTGGATCATCCTACATCCGCACCAGAGTTGGAAGATATGAGCACAGTGCCTTACTAGAGTGTCATTGGAAGTTTGATGTATGTTATGGTCTGTACTAGACTAGACATTGCCCAAGCATTGTGAATTCTTACTAGATATATGTCGTATCCTGGTAGAGTTCATTAGAATGCAATTACAAGAGTCTTCAGTTATTTAAAGAGTACATAGGAGTATTATTTGTGTTATCATGATAATTTGATGGGAGATAATATTTCCCTTGATTTTCATGGTTATGTGGATTCAGATTGGTCAAGTGATATTGATAGCAAAATATCCACCAGTGCTTACGTGTTTACTTTATTTAGTGGTGCAATTAGTTGGATGAGTAATAAATAGGATGTGGTTGCCTTGTTCACTACTAAAGCTAAATATATGACAACTACCCAGTCTTGTAAATAATCCATTTGGCTTAAGAGACTATGTTTAGGTGTTAGAACAAAAAAATAAGCAGTGATAATTTATCGTGGTGGTTAGAGTATGACTTAAGAACTTGACTTTTCATGCCAATACGAAGAAGATTGATGTCCAATGTCATTATTTTAGAGATATGGGCAAGGATGAAAAGGTAACACTATTTAAGGTAGAGACTTTGATGAATGTTGCAATTAATTCATTAATTAAGTTTGTGAGCACAAACAACTTCAGATGGTTTTTGGATTCTATGGGCCTCATGGTCCCTAGTAATAAAATTATGGTGTAGATACTCCCTTTTCTATTGTAGAGTGTTTGAAAAGTAGAAGAATGTTATGAAAATAGTGTCTCAACCTTGTATTTATATAATGTTACTATTTATAGTAAGTTTACATTTGAGCATAGATTAATCCAAAATTTTCCCCAAAGTTGTGGATTGGCTAGATAAACATGTTCAATTTTTTTTTGTCACAACATCATATGTAGATTTGAATATTTTAAAAGTTTCCATTTTTGAAGTTGCCAAAGAAATTTTTGAAGTCAATTTTGAAGGCCTTAGAAGCTCCTAAATGGTCTGAGAGTGTTTGTAACTAGCATAGCTGGTTATAGCATCATTCATACTAAACATCTCAAAAAATCAATCTTATATATCCATCATCAAAGATATTTAGCCACACTTTTGGCCTTAAGAACAAAATAGATAACATGTGAAGTGTTGGCTTGGTTTAACCTCAAAACGTGTTCCTAACCTTGAACACAAGCATAAATGTCATCACACATGTTGACTCAATCATTACCAACTATCAAACTGATCGAATCATTGATCTACTGCCCAACAACCTTTGTTCTTCTCTGTACTCTAAAAACCGATACTAAAAAAGATATAACTCTATCAGATGATAATATAAACTGCTACGATCATACAACACAGTACATAACACCTCGCTAAATGTCCTCCTAGGTTCATACCTCAAAAATTGATCATATGCATCTTCACTGAACCATATATTGAAACTAGTAAACTGTGTCTGCTATACCACACTTAGCCAAATCTGATAGTCTATCCTTCGGTATCATCTCATCATAGCTAGTCATCACTAGAATAGTGTATAGTTTCTATCAATGACAACATACAAATCCTCCATATCATCAATCTCATGCCAACAATCTCCCCCTTTGGCATTGATGGAAATACTTAGAGAAAAATGAACAAGTGTCTAAAAATACCAAACTTCCAAAAAGTCCATGTCCTTATAAAAAAATATGTACTCCCCCTGAGATGAATCTATCATTTTTCTCTCCTTATCTCTCCCCCTTTGACATCAATGGAAAAGGTTGGGGTCCTCCTCAAAATTCAGCTAACAAAATACTATATCATGCACTATATAAAAGAGTGTTCAAAGTGTACTTACAAGAGCTTAAATTCATCTAAAAAATTGGTTCTAAGAGCTGCAAAGTTTGTATCCCAACTCTTCTTCGTACTCTCCATCGCCACAATCTGCCCATAGATTGCAGAAGATTCTTTCTCTATATTAAGAAGATCAAAATTTTCAGGCATGTTATTAGTAATATCTGCTTCCTTCAAATAGTTAAATAAAAGATCAAGATTAGGAAAAATTAAGTTCAAAAGTTGACCAACTCTTCCCTTGACTCTCTCCTTCTCAGTAACAAGTGTTTTGATTTTATCATTTAGTGTTGTCCCTTGTGCTTCATGTACTGAAGATAAAGTCTTCAAAGGGTCAAAAGACTTTGAAAATTATGATAGCTTGTCCTCAATCTCCATAATGACAATAATCAATACATCCTTTGTAAATCTTACTTCCCTCAGACAAAAAATTCTTTTCTCCTTGAATTCCCATGCCCAAAGAGTTCTTGTCCGTAGAAATATTGATGTCCAACTCATTGACTCTCTTAACTTCATATTCACCTTGTACTTTTACCAATGCTAACTACTCTAAAGATTCAAATTCATTATTTGCAACCTTCAACAAATTTTCCAACTGACCTGAAGTTGATTCATTTTGATTCAATGCATAGGTAGGTAAGATCTTGCTCAAAAATTGAGATGCCAAGGTAAGAAACTTGTTGTCTTTTCTACGAGTCCTTAAGATCTGATTCCTAGCTCTAGTATGTGAAACAATAGAAATGTTCAATAACTATTCAGGACTAAGATCATCTAACTAAATTGGACCTTGAATCATCTGCACATCCTCTGAATCAGTAATGTCTTTCTCTTCTACTGCCTCTACAGTGTCTCTTTCTACTTCATCAATCTCATTCTTTATAACCGAACCCTACTATTCAACTTTTGCATGAATTTGATCATCAACTTTGTCTTTTTCTTCATCTTCCTTCTTCTCCATATGTAGATCATATTCTCCCTCTTTTATTGTAGCATTATATTTTAGAACTCCAAGGATATCTCTTTCTTCATCACCAAATGAGAGTGTAACAGGAACACCAGAAATGAGAATGTTTGGTTCATCAACAATTATATGAAATGATGTATCTAATGGTTCATCAGTATTCTCATTACTCTTCTAATTAACCTCATACTATCTTCTCATCAAAATCTGTGTCATTACTTTCTTTGTTTCTTTAGTTACGTCATCAATGTTTTTGAGCATAAGTTTGTTTATTCTTGACTTCCAGTTTAACTCTTTCTTTGCTTCTCAAGTATAATTTCTACTTCCTCTTTGGCAATAATAGGACATAAATTTATCAATATTAATTCTTTGATATCTTTGTCCTTCCTTTGTGCTATCAATCTCCTAGCTTCAAGTAAGTTCAAATAGATCATCAGGGATGTCCCCTTTGATCTCAACCAATTTTCTATTAAACTTATTCAGATACTCGATCTTTCCTTCTTCCAGTTTCCTTTTCTCATCATCATCATACAAGCTATAATAATTCTTCAATTGAACTAGTCTACCATGATGTGCCATATTTTTCAAAGTTTCATTGCATGAGACAAGTGGTTTATCAAATATAACCATAGGTTCCCCTGTTGCAGGACTACTCAACACTCTAGCTTCCTTAGCTCCTTCTGCTCTCATCTTCTTCACTACATCATATGAGTTATTTGCCTCTTCTTTATCATCACTTTTGTGTCTTTTATATGTTCTTTTTCTGTTTGCCTTGACTCTCTTTCTTGTGGTTTTCTCTGATGGTGTTGCCTTCAGTGTAGAAGGTTTAGGTGTATCAAATTTCTTTCCCACTATCTTCTTCAATAAACTAATAAAAAATTTCACCAAGCACCTTTCTTTTCTGCCTCTAGATGATAATGAAAAGAGTATATATTCAGGAGGGGCATCATCATCAACATTAATAGGTTCATCATCAACCTTTTTCCTTTCCTTTCCTTTCTCCTTTTCCTTTCCTTCAAATTATTCCTTGCTTCTGCCATATTTTCCTTAGTGAATCCCATCATCTCACCAACCATCTCAATTTTTTTTTTCTGATTTTCTTTCTCTTCTAGGTCTAGTGAGTATCTAATGCACCTCAAAACTCTTCTCTGCATATGTACCAAACATTTTCTCTAATTTATCTAATGGATTCTTCAAAATATCTTTAACATACGCCTCAGTAAGTGGACCATCCACCTCATACCCCATAGGCATTATCCAAGATGTTCTAGAGTTTGTTGCCTCCATCAGACAAGCATCAATCTCTACTATGAAATAAATTTTGTCCTCATATTTCCTCACTATCTCAGGTGGAATCCTATATCTCAAATGCATATATTCTTGAAATTTTTTGAAGTATCCCCACATGCCAATTCTTGCTTTCTTATCTCCTAACATGACATAAAGTTCCTTGATTTGAATAGCCATGGGTTTATCTTCTTTCCACTTAATGTTTCCTACTCTAGGAAAGTAATTGATAAAATAGAAAAACATACATATCAACAAATATTTATACTTGAAGATTTTCTTTTTGTCCTTCTTTACATTCTCCAGATTTTTCATGAGTTGATCTCTCAATACTTCACAAATATCATATTCCTCATTTTATTTCACCATCTGATATGCAACATGTATGATTGTACTAGAAAGGGAATTCTCTCTGCTAGAATAAAATACCTTGTAACCAAGCACCATGGATGCGAACTTCACATCAAGTTGAAAAATATTGTTCACTTTTATTGATCACTTGTCCTGCTGAGAACCGCTAAGATTTGTCACTATGTCCTGAATAGATTTTAGTGCGGGCAACTCTCCACTATACAAAATCATGTAACTGCCTTCAAAACCTCCTTCGTGATCTTATAAGGTTTATCAAGCCACATAAACTGATCATGCACTCTGCTTAACGAGGTTTGGTATTTCTTTTTATCTGGTATGTGGTAATGCACCCTCTTTTTCCTCTGTTGCACTTACGCAATGGGATTTTGAAAACCAGTTAATTGTTAAGTTTTCTTCCAGTTACTATCCACAAGGTAATGTTGTTGCAAAATCCACTAAAAAAACTTAACAACTATAATCAAACGTCTCTTATATGATAACCCTAGGGATTGGCATACACAGTTAAAGTACGCCTTGTGGACCGGCCTACTCAGAATAAAAAATTCCTTAGGAATGTCTCCCTACCAGTTAGTCTACAGTCTGCAACTTGTCTTTCATATGAACCTAAAGGTACCAGTTTTAAAATTCATGGATCAATACGTTGAAGGTGAGGATAGGGTGCAGATCTGACTCATGAACCTACTTGATTTGGAAGAGAAAAGAACTATGGCTCTAGAACATGTATCAAAACATCAGGCTATTGTTAAGCATTGGTTTGATAAAAGAACCACTATAAAGGCTTTCAATATTTTTGACCTTATCCTCATGTGGGATAAGGCTAGAGAGAAGCCAAGAAGCCATACCAAGTTTGAAAGACTGTGGAATCGCCCATATCAGATAGCAGAAATCTCGAGAGAAAATACTTTCATAATTAGTAGTTTGGATGGGCAGTTGGTTCAAATTTCAGTCAATGGCTAGTTCCTCAAACATTTTTTTGGCTCCTGAAATAAGGGTGTCCTTTTCCCCCATGTATTATATTAGTTTACGTTTTCCCCTTTATTTGTTTTCATTTTGCATCTTTTCCTTTTGTGTCTTCATGTTTAGGGTTCAGTGTGTTTTGTTAGGGTTGTTCTCGATGATTGGTTCATCCCAACTAGTCCTCGATGAAAGGAAAAGATATTTCTTAGTCAAATTTCCAAAGAGATGTATCTTGCAAGAAGCTCTATACTTAGGGATCAGAAATGGTGATACCTTTTACTGACAATCAAAGTGATGTTCAACGTTGATCATCCTAAATCACAAAATATATATTAAGATACGACATTGGAAATGTTGGTCTCTTGGGCGGATGTTAGTTAGAGATAGCACCAACATGTTGTCTTGATTACCCACCAGTCCCAGAACCCTTCTGCATCAGCAACCTAACTAAAAAAAAAGAGGAAGGAAAAAGAGGATAAAAAGAGAAGAATGAGAAAGAAAAATCAATCATTCAAAGTAATGGTCGCTATGGTGATCATAATCTTATACCATGTAGCAAAGTCTAAGCGTTGCCTAGTTTTATCAAAAGAAATAAAATGAAGGCATTCAAGAAGTAACATATTCAAAGCAAAAGTGGCCCAGGATGGTCACCAGTCAAGAAAGAAGAAATAATTCCAAAGAAAATTCTTCGAATACTTCAACATCAAATATTGTCAAAAGAAAGAGAAGGGTGACTCTAGTAATCTCTAGTGGGGCTATGGATGCCCGACCGATAGTAGAGAAAGGTTAGGTTGGGACTTGGGGGAAACTTTGTCGGGGCTATGGATGCTTAACTGGAAACAAAGCTCTTCTCAGGAAGCCCTTGTCAACATTGTGAAGGTTGGTTTTGGCTGATATTCATTTAAGTTAACTTCGTCAAAATGTTGAAGGAATGAACACACAAGTACACACATTGGAAAAAACAACATAAGACTTCAATTTTGAGAGTTGGTGAAACAATATTTCCACTGATGGTTCTTATGTTTGGTTTATTGCAAGATAAGGCTCCAGAAGTTATTTGTTGATAAAGAAATTCCTCGGTCATTTATTCTTTTGTCTGGGCTATTAGTTGTGGTTCTACAACACACGCCCCATTTACACCCCTTGGCCTAATGGGGACCCCCTTTTGGGGGGTCTTTGTCCTTTTTAAGTGGTTTAAAGTCCCCAAGGTTAAGCAAGACCAGATATCTAGTAAGTCAGATTAAGAGACCTTAGGGAGGCTCCTGATAGTTGGGTATCGTCTTGGTTTCCCTGTTAGTCTTTTTTCCTCCTGTCTTTTTTAGATTTTACCTTTTCTTTCCTCTTTTGTTTATTTTTTCCACTAAGTTCTTGACTTAGTGTGTTTTTTGCCCTTTCGGACTTTTGGATTTTCGAAGGTCCCAAGACCTGCGAAACACCGAAAGGCAGAGCTCAAACTTAGAGAGTGTCAGACTTTAACAGTTTGACACTCTGACGTTCCTGATGTTGTCAGCGCGAAGTCTCGACCGATAAAAGGGGTTGTCGTTCTTTATTTTTCTCATTCTATGATTATCGTCTTTTTGAGCTCTGATTGAACAACAATTCAAACCTCCATCAATTCATCCTTAACACTCTTTTTTGCCCTATTATGAGTCGCCTTAGCACTCATATTAGTCATTTTCGAGCTCGAGCATCATGAATTGTCAGTTTTCTTTGCAACCTTTGAGGTAGGGTTTGTGTTTCTTTTTCTTTTTCTTTGTGTTTTGTCATCGTCCTAGGGTTTCCCTCGTCTTTCTGGTCTTAGGGTTTTGTTGCATGTTTTAGGGTTTTATGTTTATGATCTAGGGTTTTTCCTTAGGGTTTCAATCCTTATGACCCTTCAGAGTTATAGACTCCAAAACCCAGAAATTACCATCCCAGCTTTGATGCGCCAGCTCCCAAGTCTCAGTGCACTTTGGCATTTTGATGTTGCGAACATCAAGATCATCATGAATATCTGACACTCTGAAACTGCAAAGATACAACAACCTTAAATTTTCCTAACTCCTTCGCAAACCTTCGAAGTTTTGTACATTCGCATGTTGAAGTCTATATGTGACTCTGATACTTCAAACACCCAACAGGGTCGTTGCCAATACTTTGTAGCATCGAACTTTGGCAGTCCGAGAATGTTATCAAACTACAAAGGTCTGAAACTGCGAAGAATCTAGGGGGTTGGGTTTTTTATCAGTTTGATGAATTTTAGTGCTTCTTTCTAGTTTTTTTAGGGTTTTCTTGCTTTAATTAGCTTTAGATAATATAATATTTTACCCTTTCAATAATGGATAGCTTAAAACACTATTTGCTTGCAGAATGTCAGAAAAGATAGTAGCTCTTTCAATGAAGCACCACTTCAAGAGATATAAAACCCTCACAAAGGTGTGGAACTTACATGCAGAAATAATAGATACTGACATTGGGAACTTGGAATGGGATTCGCTTTCGAGGCACTGTGCAAATCCAGTAGGAAGATCATCAGACTGTACTGCAATGGTCTTGGTGGGTTTGGTAAATGTAGTTGCGCATCGAGTTTCCATTCTTTCATCGGTCTTAATCATGTCCCTAACTCATCACTACATCTCCAATGCAAATGTGGTAAATAATAAAGTAGGAGATGTTGTATTAGATCTGAGACCAACTATTGAAGATGTTTTCCATTTGCAGGAGGGAGTTGATAACTTCTATCCAATCACCAAAGAGAGAGGGATGAGGTGGTTTGAAAATAACGCTTTGGATGCCTACAACATTGTTAATAAGGAATCCTAATCTCATCCAACAACTTCCAAAGAACAAAATGGAAAGGATTGATATGAGAAGGGATTACTTAAATGATGATATGAAGGTTGTAATAACAAAGTTAAGCCGAGTGTATGGCCTCCCCCACACACATCAGTTGGAACCATGGATGATCCATATCATAGAAAAGATCAAAGGGAGAAGGGTCAGAATTGATTGGGGGACAATACTAAGTGATAACTTGGACTTACAGCTGAGACAAGTAAAGCACGACCCTAGGTTCTATATGACATCCTAAATAGTATATCTCCTCACTACGAGAGCTAACTATCTAGGGCTCACTAGGAAATGGTCATTCAATGACCAAAACGCCTAGCTATATATTGTATACCCTCAACAAATAAGGAAGGAGAAGCTAAAAGATGGTAGTCTAGAGTACAATATTGTAAATGACGCTTTCATCTTTGCATTCATCAGGTCTATTGAAGGATATTATGCCAAGAGGATTTCAGAAGAAGCTACGGCCAAGGTTCGAGCCCTAGGGGCTTATTATATTCAGTTCAAAATATTTACTTACATCTGGGTTGTTGGGAATACCATTAATTCCAAGAAGTTTTCACACTACCCAGCAAATAGAATTGTGTTACTGGAGATGGGCAAGCAGCTCTCGGATTCTTATGAAGTCATCAAGTTAAAGAAGAAGCACTGATGGGACTTTCCTATCTCCATAGGATCCCACTCTCTACAAGACATAAAGGTCTATAAGTCAATAGGGCTAGAATAGGATGAATTCCCTTTGCAGGAGTTCAAATTTAGAAATCAATTTAGGAGTAGTTTAGCATTGTTAAACTCTAGATTTAATTTTATTACGCCATGTTTTCCGTAGATGAAACCCTAGCTACAGGTTTTTATTTTTCTAAGTTGAAGCATTATATATTTCAGTATAGAGATGCAATTAGGGTCATATTCTTTATGCAATAAAAGATATATGTTGTTGATGCTTCATTCATGGTGTGATTCTCCTACTATCTATGCGAAATTTATGAATTTGTGCATGCTTGTTCATTTATTTTAGAGAGAGAACTTTGTTTTATTGTGAATGTATTTGCGATCAATTAGTTTGGAGTTTATCATTATTTTCTCATCTGTCTGTATCGAATGATTGGAAAGATTTGTTCTATTGGTTTAAAGATAAATTTGTCTTGTGTGTGCGTACATCTGTTGGCTTCACGATTTGATGAATTTTGAAAAATCTTGCATCTGGGGAAAATTTTCTTCAAAAGATTGCATCTACTTAACATGGAATTGTGAGTTCATCAGATTCATGTTTTGTGGGTTTCTATATTTTCACCATTTAATTCACAAGCGTGATTCAACGATTGTTTATGTCCATTTGGTTTCATTTCAAGTATTTTTTCTTATAACTCTTGTTACTCAATCTTTTGCTATTTTTTTTGGAAATCGGTTCAGATAGGAAATCATCGTAAGTTTTAAAATTAGACTTGCATTGTTAGGAAATTGCATACATTGAAAATAGAGAAAATAGAAAAAGTGCTAAAGTTTGTTTTGCAACCCAAGTTTTAATCATACCAATAAAGGCATCCTTGTGAACATTCACATTTATCTTCAATTGAGTCTCCACGCGGTTGTACCACGACCACTGAGAACCTTGGGAGTGGCTTCGTCATTCTTTCAAGAGGGGAATATGCATCACTTATTCCTAATTGTTAAATCGTGTAAACACGATGTTCAACACTATCATTAAGGTATTTGCAATTGTTTTAACGTGGGGGCATACACTATGCTCCTTGTTTCATATTTTGAAGACACACAACGATTGAATGCAATCTCTTATGTGGATGGCTAACGAGACAATGCTTTCCTTGGATTCAGCCTGACATTACCATTGCATGTGCATTATTCAATAGATCACTCTAGAGACTATGCTTTCTTGAGGACTGATCTCTCTTTTCTAGATCCCTTAATGGAGACAATGCTTTCCTTAAGGACTAATCCTATTACGATGAATTTCCTAAGTGGGCTATGCTTCACTTGGTTATCCTTTTTTTTTTGGTTGACTAGCACAATGCAGCTTGATAGACCTTCGATTCCATCTTTTATACTAGTACTTTCTCTTCATGGCCCATAGTAAGTCAAAACCTTACTAGGCTACTCTCTCTCTCTCTCTCTCTCTCTCTCTCTCTCTCTCTCTCAGTATTGCTTCCATTTATCTCAGTTTTGGATTTAATGAGGACCTAAATCACTTGGGGGATTGGTGTCTCCTTGTCTCTTTAACCTTTATAATTTTTTCCAATTATATGATCTACTTTACCATGAGCATGAGGTAGTCTCATACTCCTGCTAAAGTGAGGGATAAATGTATCGTCCTAAATTGTAATCACCTATAATTAGATTCTCAATTAGGCCCAATTTTTGTATTCTCAAGATTTCATGTTCGGTATGCTTGATCCAACTACCCACCGCCTTCATTTCCTACTTTCTTTCCTCCTTCCCGACTCCCAATTTAATATTCAACTTCATTTGGCGGGAAGAGAATGCCCTGGGCATCCTCTTCCCTGATGTTTTGCCCAAAATTTGAATCGGCGGTCTATCTTATGGATTTTGCAATATTTCTAAATTTATGTTGTCGTCCTTTGAGTTTTGAGCTTTGAAACGTTGTGAGAGGTATAAAAACAACCTATCTCTCCTCATTTTGGGATCTATGATCAAGATTTTCAAGTGCTTTTCTACAATTTCGCATCCAAGCATTGACGATCAAGATTTCAAGCATTTGTCAAGCATCCAAAGCATCTGTGAAGGCAATATTCTCTATTATAGAAACTTTCTCTCCCATGATGGCCAAGTAGAGGAGACCTCAATCAAGAAATAAGATCCTGTGTCCATCTACATGCATTCATTCATCCATTCTTCAAGACAAGAGTCCATCAAGCATAACAACATTGAAGATCTTGAAGGAGTATTCATGGATCTATGCATTAGTGAAAGACATCCTTGATTCTTCTTTACATTCCAAGATTCCAAGGCAACATACAATTACATTCAAGCAACATACAAGCGTCTCGGTAAGGAAGCTAGGATAAATGAAGCAAAGGTTTTATTTGAAGAAATGATTGAAATTTAGTACAAGCCTAATTGTGCAGTGTATAATATTTTTATCGATGTCATTGGAAAGCAAGGGGATGTACATGAAGCTTATCATCTGTTCAAGGGAATGATCGATGGACTGTGGGAATTGTATCCTAGCTGCCTTACTGTAGAGATTTCCAATTTACAACAAGATTAACGATACCAGTAAGGCAAACATTTATAGGATTTTAACAGGTGTAGGAGACTTTTACCATTTTTCACAAAAAAATATTGTTGGTGATTTCTTGTTTGTACTTGCTCATCAAAATTTCTCAGTGTTTCTTGATGTAGGAGCATCCTGGGATCTTGGCAATCTTACATCAACCAAAAATATTTCCTTGCAGTTTGTTCTTGTTTTCCTATTGTTGTGTTTTGTGTTGCAATCCATCCAGTTGGCACATTGGCTTATGCGATCCTTATGACGTGTTCTAGACATTATGTAAAATCTCTGTCTAGGTTCCCATCTCGATACATTATGTTTAGGTGGAGATTTATTATGATTTGGATCGGACCTCTTTGTTCTTCATAATAACAACTTTTTTTCCGAGTTGGTGGATCTTGTGAAGCTTCCCATTGCTTGTGATTCTAATTGGCGCATCGTTCGATGATCCTATGATTGTGGCCGACCTCCTTGTGTGATCGCGCTTCATTTCATATTCATTTGGAGGTGTTCTTCCTTGATTTGGGTCTTGTCCTATTTAGCACATGTTATGTTTTCCTGCCTTGGAGAATGTGATCTTTTCTAATCGACTTATGGCTTGCGATCTTGTATATATTTGTTGTGTTGGTTTCTTAGTTAGGTAGTTTTGTGGCGGCTCTCAGTAGTTAGGCTTTGAAAGGTTAGCATCTAGTATAGATCTAGATTCTGTTTGTAATCAGACATGTGTGCCTTGGAATGTAAGCTGGCATGTAGCTGGGCATGTATGATGTAAATCTTGAGCAATTGATAATATGAAGGCATGTGAGACATGTTTGTTATTCATTCCCAAGTTTTTTATGATCTTGTCTTGTTTGTTTCCGTTGTGTTGACTCTTGTTGCATGGTTGGATCATCTTCATTGGGGAAACTCTAGTCATGACTGCATCAAGTGGTATCAGAGCAAGGTTGATGTTCATGTGTTAGAAGATCGAGTTCCTAAGCTCGTGATGCCCTAGTTGTGTTTGTTGTGGGGTGGTAGAGTGTAGATCTAACTCACAATTGCATAGGACTTGCGCAAGGGGATTGCTAAGGATTTTTTGTTGGTTAGTATGAGTTTATCTAAGTATGTTTTTTTCCTGCGATGTTAGATTGTTGTTCCTGATCTTACAAAATCCTAGATGGCTTGTTGTGAGGTGGCAGAATGTGGATTTGGCCTATGATGGCAGAGGGTTGGTGTGAGGATGGATCAGAGAGTAGTTTTTTTTTAGTGTGAAGCTTGGAATGGGTTGCAGTCCTTGAGACATCTCGTTAGCGGATAGATTGTCAGATCGAGACAAGTTGCAAGCATGTTCGATGGATTGTCGAGTGAGAAGCAATTAAGATCTTGCAATCAGATCGTTGAGCAGAGGCAGTTGCACTGTGTGAAGGGAGAGAGGTCGTTGGATAGGATGAACCCTAGAAGTGTAAAGAGAATGTTTGAAGACCTTAGGGTTGAGTTGAGGCCTAATATTTGTAATGCTTTGGTTGGTTTGAGGAGGAATCCTGAACCAGAGGAGGAGGCTACTGAGGAGCTAGAGATGTTGGGTTGGCATTTACTTATTTAGAGGAGGATCGTTTGGTCTGTTATGAAGATTGTTGAGAGGAGAAGGAAAGCTAGAGTTGTTGCTGAGAAAGAGGTAAGCTTGATAAGGTATGTACACCTGTGAATGCTTTGACAGAGATTGCAGAGGATAAGGTACATGGTTATGGGCAAATTTCATAATTTGTTGATTGGATCTTATGAGAAAATTAGGGAATGTCTTGTTATTGAGGATAATAATGCGATTGTTGATACTGAGGAGGTTAATGTTGTTGAAGTTGGAATTGAGATTCCTTTGGCTGAATCTGATAACCTTGTTTGGATAGTTGTTGAGTTTGGCATTGTTTGCAGTATGGCTGTTACTGTTGATGAGATTATGTTTAGTGAGTATGAGAGGGCTTGTGATAAAACTCTTTTGTGATTATGTGCATGATGTTGATGGAGAGTTGCAGAGTGACTTGTTTCAGTTGAGTGTTGATTTGTTGCAGAGGTTACCTAGAGGGTGTGAGAAAGAATACATGTGCTTCCTGATTGGTATTGGTACTAATCAAACTGATTGTGTGAAATATGATGTTGTTTCTTATGTTGCAGTGCAGGTGTGGGAAGAGGGATTGTATTTCCTTGACAGAGATGAGAATTTGAACATGAGGATGGATGTTATGAGAGTAAAGATGAAGACAAAGTTGTTGGTGATGAAGAAAGATGTATGACTGAAGGTTAAAGGTGATGAATTCAGTAAAGTTCCCAATTTCTTTGTTGTTGGTGGACTGATAGAAGAGTTTGATAAGAGGCGTGATGAGTGGGTTTGACAAGAGGAGTGCAGATGTAGTGTTTAGTTTTGTTGCTAATCTATTTAGTTCTTCCTATGGATTTGTTGGTTGGTCTGTTTCAGTACTGAGGATGTGGAGATCATATCAGAGAAGGCATAGAGTCTGTGTGTGCAGGTTCATATTCTTAATCACGAGGGTTGAGAAGATGAAGGTCAAAATGAAATCTTATGATCAGCTGTGGATTTGCTCTACAACTCCAAGGTAAGAGGCTCACTTTCTTAATAACCCTAAGTGTCTAATGCAGGAGCATCCTAGGATCCTGACAATCTTGCATCACCCAAAAATATTTCCTTTAAGTTTGTTCTCATTTTCTTGTTCATGTGTTTTGTGTTGCAATCCTTCCAGTTGGCACATTGGCTTATGCGATCCTTATGACGTGTTCTAGACATTATGTAAAATCTATGTCTAGGTTCGCATCTCGATATGTTCTGTTTAGGTGGAGATTTCTTATGATTTGTGTCATACCTATCTGTTCTTCATGATAACGGTTTTTTCTGAGTTGGTGGATCTTGTTAAGCTTCTCATTGCTTGTGATCCTAATTGGCACATCATCGTTGATCCTATGCTTATGGCCGACCTCCTTGTGTGATCACAGTTCATTTCATATTCATTTGGAGGTATTCTTTCTTGATTTGGGTCCTGTCTTATTTGGCACATGTTATATTTTCCTATCTTGGAGAATGTGATCCTTTCTGGTCGATTTGTGGCTTGCTATCTTGTATATATTTGTTACAGTGGCTTCTTAGTTAGATAGTTTTGTGGTGTCTCTCAATAGTTAGGCTTTCAAAGGTTAGCATCCAGTATGGATCTGGATTTTTGTATGTAATCAAGCATGTGTGCCTTGGAATGTAAGCCCGCATGTAGCTGGGCATGTATGATGTAAATCTTGAGCAACTGATAATATGAAGGCCCGTGAGGCATGTTTGTTGTCCATTACTGAGTTGTTTATGATCTTGTCTTGTTTGTTTCCGTTGTGTTGACTGTTGCTGCATGGTTGGACCATCTCCATTGGGGAAACTCTGGCCATGACTGCATCATTGTTAAAGGGGATTAAAGAATAATTTTGGTCTTTTGTTTGAGGATCCATGTCTAGTACTAACTTACTAATTCCATCATGTTCTAGATTAATTTTTGAATTTTAATATTGTAGTAAATATTTTTTTCTAGATCTAAACATCAGAAAATAGAGCAAAGGGTATGGTAGTTGATGATGAGTTAGGCCTTTTGATAGCCAAAGGAGATTTTACATTCACACACATGGCATGGCCCATAATTCTAGGTTGCAATAAAAAAATTGCTAAATTCAAATCTCATAGATTTGGAGAGCTTGGATAGGCATGTGCCTATAAAATTTTTCATTGCTCTGCAAATTGGTTTCAGATAGCAAACCAAGACTCTAATTTCTTATGAGTTTTAATATTTCTCAAGTGCAAAAATACTAGTCTCTGACATTTTTAATTACATGGTTTAATATTCCATTTTTTTCTCTTTATATTGTGGAAGGTTTGCAAGCTAAGTGTTGCTTAATGCTTCTGCCTTTGCATATGCAATCCCTTATTTGCATTCTTTGTCAATTCAAATTTGAAGTCTAGCTGTATTAATTTGAGGCTTTGCCTAGAGATACCACAAGAACAAATGTCAGGAACTAAGGCAGCTTGACACCCTTTACTTTATGCAAGAACAACACTAAGCAGTTGTTTTTCCTTTTACCCTTTAGAAGGGTTGCATAAGTTATGTGAATCAATAGTAGTGGATAAGTTCTTAAATGTCTACAACGTTATATATATTTTTCAAATGTTCAGACAATATTGTATGCATTTTAAAGTTGTATTACAACATTATATATAGAATATACCTTCTAGCATTTTAATTTACACGTGCTTTTTCTCTCTAATGATTGACATGGTTGCAAGGATCTTTGTAAGTATTCCTTGGGTGTTGAGTATATGTATATAAAGTAAGCACCACAATCCCTACTAACTAGATGGTATACTCACTCAAGACCAATAAAATGTCTAAACCAATGTTCTCTTTATCTTTTTAGTGCACAATTGTAGAGTAGGTTATGTAAAGGAACACAAAGATATTATAGGATTTTCCATTTGAAATCTACAATGTGTAGATTTGCAACCCCTTATGTTGGTACTCCTAAATTTGGAACAAATTTGGAGTGACCATGTTAAATTTTTCAGACAAACAAAAGTCAATACCTTTGAAATTTGTATAAGAAGACTCAGTTCGAGTGATTGAAAAGGATGCCCGGATGATTTTCATGAGATACAAATTGGGGTGAGGCTTTAATGCCTTCCATTTGACATATGCAGTGGGTCCCAGCTCCTGATTTCCAATTTTGACATGTTTATGGACTAGTCATTTTGAGGGGGTCACCTAATTCTGCATTTTGCTTAATTGTCAATTTGTTGTCCAGAGCCTACTTTGCTTCTGAGTATCTTACACCCTGTTGAATTTCATAAGCCATCACTTTGGGAATGTTTAGCATGCATATCAGATAGCTTATGTTTTAGATCTCAGGTCATTCTGAATCCAATTGATAAGTTTTCATACTTCCCAAAGTTGGTTGCTCAGAACTGTTTGCATTTTTGTTCTGCCTAGAAATCTGAATAGCCTAGTTTGACATGTTATAACTTTTGACCAATTCACCCAATTGAGAAAATTCCTTTTGTACTGTGTTTCAGTGGTCACACACTCCATATTTTCCAGTCTGCAGATCTTTATGAAATCAGATGATAAGTTTTTTAGAACCATTCCATTGGTGAATAATTCTGATTTCATGTGTATTCAAGTGCAGAATTGGTAAGTTGTCCACTTTGAGCTTTTGAAAATATGTACCCGGGTGAACATTTTGGATAATTGAGTTGTCCCTCATATTGCAAACATAGAAGTGCACCTATTTGAAGATTAACAGATTCCTGCCAATCCATTTGTCCACTTTGCCAGAGCCTTTCCGTTTCCAATTTATTGAAGTTTCACTGAAAATGCAAAATTCAAAATTAAATGGCATACTTTGTCCTTTCCTCATTTGCACCCAGCTCGAGGTCAGACGTAATTGAAAGTTGATCTGCATTTTAGACCTAGGAATGAACTCATCTGCAGATTCTCAAACTTTGACCAATCCGGTAGATCACTTTTCTTTGCCGATTCCGAACCCGATTTCTGCATATTTATTGTGTTTTAGTTCAGAAAAGTGTTAAGGTGATATCTTTGCAGATTGGTATCAGTTCAGTGGTTTGTTTTCAGAAGAAGACAACCAAGGATTCATGTTCTATATATGACATTCAATCAGGCTCCAGAGGTTGAGTTTATGAAAGATATTTTTGATGACCCTATGAATGCAATTTCGGAGGCAATTTGTTCAGTTTGCAGTGTGGAAAAGAGTTAAGTTTGCGAAATGGTCATTTTAAGGAAATGATAACTTTCTGTCTGAAAGATGTTTTCATGATCCGATTGTGGGACCATCTTCATTACATATGAATGTACTACCTAACTTGATGGCAAAGTTTCAGAATATGATTTACTCATTTTGCAATGACTGATCTAAAAGAGGATTTATGTTGTTCCAGCATT
>MU224566.1:1666402-1700020 GCA_018584345.1 Thuja plicata | reverse complement strand
ATTAAACATACTTTTGTTACTGAGAACAAATGAGTTGAACTCATAAGGATTTGTATCAGCAGGATACTATTCAGTTTGTTAATCCCTTGAAGAGTGGATCATTAGGTTATCCCTCCTACAATAAAAGAAAGAAGGATGAAAGTCCTTATATCACTGATTTTTGCTATATTTAAGACCATGGTTTGTATGGTTAAATCTTGCATCTGGTTATGCTTGGTCATTTGCAAGGTGATTTATCAGTTGGTTTAACAAAGATACATAGCAAATCAGTGTCCACATTAATACATACTGTGTAAACAACAATCATAAGAGGTAAAACCTGCTTGAGTATATGTGGAACTCAAAAACGAAGAAGGACCTTATCCAGTCCTTAGCAATTAGGCTTTTCTTGTTCCTGAATCAGTATTAGAAAGCATAGTGTTCAAATAGACATTTCAAGCACTGTGGTTCATACAAGAAAAATCCCTAACACCTTACAAATGTAAACTCCTCCAATATAGGAGCACATTTTTCCCTTCAGGTTGATGTCTCTTTCATATCTCTTTTTTTTTCATTCTTCTGAAATGAAAATTTTCCAATTATATGTCTGGCTCATGTCATATTGTATAACACTTGGAAGTTATAAGAAATTATATTTGCACTACAATCATTATATAACCACTATTACAAGCTTCTATATATTTCACATGCATTAGCCTTTCACTTCTTTTGAGGTTATATCTCATTATTTCATTCATGCAAACTCTTAGTTTATTTAGGGATGTAGCCTTGATTTTACTCACTCACATAGCTCTTGTTTCATTTTTTAATTGAAATTAGGCATTGATTTCACATGGGTATAGTTATTTTCTAGGATTGGTTTCTTTAACACTGCCAAGTCATCAAATCCAAAGCTATAGGACCATCTTCATTCTTTGTCACCCCATTATATCCTAATGAAGTTTCTAATCTTTATCGTTGCTTTCAATGCAATCAAAATATTCCCTTAATTGAGAAAAAATATACATAATTTTTTAATTTCCATTATCTAACAATCAACACATTACAATTTTGCGCAAAAAATTGATGTAAGTCCCTTCCATGGGCTCAATGTATTTTATTTTCTAAAAAGGATCAAAGTGAATGAGTGTCCACATAAAATTATCAGCCTCATTATGATGAATAATCAAAACTTAACAAATTATAGCAAAATATATCTTTCAATTTTATATGAAAGTAATTATGAGCTTTACAAAAGATTATATAGTTTTATGTGATGCATAAACTCCAACTCTATTAATTAATAAAAGCTTTGCAAGTGGAGTGTAGCATATAATTTACTCTTGAACTGTCTATTTTCACAGTCAATCCTTCAAACCCTAAGTAGCAAAGAGATGACAAAAAGAGTTCATTTTTACACTTAACAAATTCAAATACATCACACCCAACCTTGAGCAAATGTATATGCAATAATAGTAATTTTAAAACAAATGTATGGCTAAAGATTTTCTTGAACAAAGAAGCGCACATTTATGCGCTAGCACCTCCACACTACTTAAAAAAAGGAGAGCCTCATTTTACTTAAGCAAAATAAATTGGAGATGGCATTCTAAACTAATTTGAACTTGTTACAAAACATTCCTTCAAATGATTATGTAATGAGTATATTTTCAAATATCGTAGGGAATGTTTTATACACAAAAAATGGAATTTTAATATCCATATTTTAAATATCTTTATGTATGAAAATAATAAATACAATTAATGTATCTTTTATGGAAAACTAAATTTATTGACTTATATATATAGTTGTTTATCGGCGTAACCCTTGCACCTCCTTTTGATGCAAAGTGCTAGTTAATGTCATATCAACAAAAGATTAGGGTAAGAGAACACCTATGTTGGACCAATATTCATCTTCTCCATATGCGGTGAAACCATTTAGTGAAGTTTAGTGATCTATGAGCCAATTGACAAATTTCGTGCTCTATGAATCAGTCGGGAAATTCAACGATTTATGAACTAGTAGGGAAAATCAGTAAATGAACTAGGTGGAAATGTCCAACTTTACCCTTTGATTGTGGATAATGAAAACAATACCCTACAATGTGTTTATTTTTTCATGCTAAAGTATAATTGTTTGACTGTGTTTCTCACTGCAAGTGTTTGACTGTGTGTGTGGATGTTGTGTAATGAAATGATTTCAAGATATGCAAAAACTGGAGGAACAAAATGTTTGTGTGATTTACACAAAATGAAATCGTTGAAAAGGTTTTTGGAGCAATTTTTTCACATAGTTCACTAACCACTCCAATGCCCGACATGGTTCAAAAATTCCAAAGATGAGCGCGGACCCAACACAAATATCAAAAAGGATTTATTGAAAAGGCTTAGAGTCGAAGTCCAACATGGTTTTGGAACTGAGCCGGAACCCAACTAGGTTTTGGAAACACACCACTATCCTGACTTTGTTGTTGGTGCCCTTTAAATCTTTTACCCAAATTCATCAAAAACTCAAAAACCAACTTTGACAATGATGTTTTTGATTAAGGTAACAACAAGTTTTGAAGGGGCCCCGAAACCCTGTACAAAAAGGGAACTTAAGATAAAGCAATAAGAATTCACATAACACAACAGACCAGCCATAACAAGAGGCCTAAGAGAAACACACTCAACAAAAACTCAGAAGAAACACTCCCAAGCCGTAACAATGTATAAATCATTGGAGAACATCAACGGTAAAAGAGAGAGCTATCCTTTTGATCCCTTCCTATGGGACCGAAGGGTCATGTCAAAAGAAGAAGAGGATCTTTTAACATTTTTGCCTTTAACCGTAACCCAACCATCTTCAACTCTAGCAGCCTCATCCTGCCAGCACTTCAAAGTTGAAGAACCATCACCCAACAAAGGAGTAGAAACTTCCAGCGACACATCCAACACATGACCAACTTTAGGCCCAACCATAGATTGTTAATCAATGTCTCTTCCAAACTAGAGCAAGTAGGAGCCAGAACACCGATAGGACCAGCTGAACCAACACCCACAGTTCCACCAACAACCAATAGAGAAAGAACGGGTTCAGCTCTAGCAGACACAAAACCACCAACAAACCCACCAGCAATAGTAGCCAGCGGGGAGGGAACAAAAATAACACCAGCAGACAAAGTCAAAACCAATAGCTACCATAGATACAACAGGGGCAGCGGGAGGCAAATCCTTCTTCTCAGGCTGAGAGGAACTTTTAAGAACTGTATAATGTTGGGTAGAGGCACCCTTCCACCAAGAGGGAGAAGTTTTCTTTTCCTTGAAATCCAAGCCACAATGTTCTGAAATGTGGTCAGTCTTAAAACATTTACGACATCTGAAGAGAATGCCCTCGTAGTCAAGCTGCTAGATCCAAGATCCTAAGGTTGATTCAATTTTGATTTCAGCTGGGAGACCCTTCGAGGTGTCAAGTTCAACTAAAATTTGAGCAAAAGTGGAATGAAGTATATTGTAGGACTCATGATCCAACAACAAAACGTCCCCCAAAGCCTCACCCACTTCCTCAAGAATGGAATCATGCCAGAGATGAAGAGGGAGGTTAGGGAGTCTAACCCATATAGGGATCTTAATGAAGACTTCAGATGAAGGATTAAAATCCAAGTGCCAGGGCTTTACCATAAGCATAAATTTATCATCCTCCCAGCAAATTAAGAAGTGATTACATAGGATCTTGGTTCTATCCTCAGCAACATCAAACTTTGCAATGAAAAACCCCTTTGCCATAGGAAAGATATGAACAATACCTAATAGCAATGGTTCCCATTTACGAGTGACCCATTCATGCAAAAGGGGAAGGCTAGGCCAGAATACCCTAAATCGGCAAATCAGTCCATGAGCTTTAAAAATCTCAGTATTGTTCTCCAAATCCCCTTCACCCGCAGACAAAAGCTTGAACGAGAGAGATCCACACACAGGAACCGGAGTAGAATCCCTAGCTTCATTCTCAACCACAGTTTGCTTAGACATGATCTTAGCAAAAGACTACCCCGGAACCTCTGAGAACTTAGAAGCAAGACCAGAAGCCCGGAAAGCCGAAGAGTCCGACGCCAAAACCCTAGTCGCCGCCGCAGCAAGCACATCCCCAGACGGGGCAGGGCAGACAGGAGGAGAAGGCAACACTTCCACAGACTGCAATGGTAGAGAAGGCCTCTCACGAGCAACATGACTCAGCCCCGAAATGCCCGCAACAATACCCTCTGTGTGGGTAACGCGAGCCGAAAGGGCCGCGCACATGCGGGGAGAAGCTGCAGTCTGCGACATGAATATTTAACTTTGACAATGATGTTCTACAAGCAAGCAGTTTAATTATTTTCACCATAATTGCCCACTCCCCTTCAAATATATAAAATCTATCGGTTATTTGTTGCACACATGTGGGTGTGCAACTACTAGTTAATTTTTAAATGCAATGTTTCATAAACTTGAAAAACCTATATTATTATTTCTAATCACTCTTAATTATATATCATGAAAAAAAATCCAGGAGTGTAAGGGCAATCTTGCATCACCTACAAATATTATATTTTCCATTTGTTTTGTAGTTTTCTTTAGTTGATTTGGAGTCCATGATGACACTTATGAGGTGTAGGACAATCTGAAGCTTGAAACATAGCAAAAAAAATAAAAAATTGCTATTTTTAGAAAGTTAGATTATTCAAGCTCATATGGACATTAAAAATGACCCCAAGGAGGAAAATAAAAAAATAAAATGATTGGTGAAAGAATCATCCCAATATCCTACATGATTTGGAAGATATTAAAGTTTTCACCCCGAGAGATTTCACCAACAAAGTTTCAAACTCAAAATTGAGGACCTTAGAAACCCCAAAGAGGTTTGAAAATTAAAAATAATTCTTAGATATTTGATGTTTTAGATATCTTCATGAGCTTTCCAAAAATAGGTTATTGTAGCAAATCAAATGCTTAAGTCAAAACTTAGGGCTCCAAGATGTTGTGCCACCAAAACTCAATTTTTAGTGAAAATTCACTTGGGCGGGATAACGAATCGTTGGACCATTAGGCACAAAAAAGATAAAAAGTTACACTTTCTAGAACATTCTAAGGCAATTATTGGTGCTAAATAAAGAGGTGAACCGATGTTTACAAGGAAAAATTCCATCAGTACAGATTGTGGCTCTAGATTGTAGGGTTTTCTTAGAGAGTTGATTTTCTTTGCAATGATTTAAGCCCATTTGAGTGTATCATATAAATTCTCTGAATGTTTTTTTAATTTTGGTTGATAAATGCTTTTGAATGGAGCCATGAACCAGTTGGGTCACATTGGGGGACCCCATCCTCGTAAGATGTTCATAACTTTTGAGGGATTAACACCTCTTGGGTCTGTACTTGGTTGGACACGACACCTTATCTCTCCAATCTTTCGTCACCTTTATGTCTCCCTCCACGGTGGCAACGCAACTCCTTATGTCTCCCATTTGTTGCCAACTTGTCAACTTATGACTCTCGTCTATTGCACACAAACTAGTCTCCTTATATCTCCCAATACTCCTTATAGCTCCCTGCGACAGAAGACACTCCTTATCCCTCTAGCACACCCTTCTAAAAGTCTTTCTGCACCGGTTCGTCAACAAGTCCCCTTATCACTCCATCAAAACCATAGAGGCAGCGAACCCTCATATCTCATGTTGACTGTCTCCAGCATCCCCATCTTGTGCAATCTTCATCCTCTATTGCAGATACATGTGTGGGTGCATACAAGCCATCACTGATATGTAGTTGAATGTCTACGCTGGCAAGGGAACTACAAGCAACTTGCATGTCTTTACATTCCTTCGGTTCTTTTTTACGTTTGCTCTTCGAGAACCTGCGATCACCCTCATATTAGGGCTCGTGACTTACCGTCACGCTGCGGGTTAAACCCCAATTTTTTTGAATGTTTATATATATCTCGTACTTTGAATAGGTGGTTTTTGCAATCACCTTTGTTTGGTTGGAAACGATAGTTTCACAACATTTGGTTGGTTGTTGTTGAGCATAAGCTTGCCCATTGCGTCTGGTGTATTATTTTCAAAGGCATGATTATGGACTCTTGCGTTCGATATATTGGTACTTTGGACCTTTGTTGCCTGTTTTGCATCCAACTAGAGTCTTCAAACACCTCTTATAGTTTTGTTATCGTGCTCAACATTTGTGGAGTTGGATTCATGACATTTCTTGCCCCTTTTGCCCAAAACCTTTTTCCTAGCATATGGTTCTTTTGAGTGATTGGCCTCACATACCTTTCAAGTATACCCACATTTGGCATGCTTTTAGGGTGGAGATTATTCTTTCCTTATGGAAAGATAGGACTGTTGTTATATTTTCTCACAACACTATTGACACTGGTGTTCTACTTTTTACTTAATTTGGTATTTGTAACAATGTTAGGTTTCAGATCCTGGTTCAAGCCAACAAAGTAGTGTTGGAGGTGTGTAATGCCCTTTGCAATGTGGTTAGGCCCGCCTAGATAATTTTGCTTCCCATGTCTGGTCCAAACCTCGTGGTCGTTGATGTGGCAAAAGTTCTTCAATTCAATGTTCTTAGACGCCTAGGTGTCCCAAGCTCCTTGTGGCCAGTTTGGTGGTTGTAGCAGCTTGGCTCAGTTACAGTCTTCTTCTCCATGCGAAGACTCTTTCTTTTGGGTTCCTTTCAAGTGGGAGGGCCTCTTCTGGTGGTGGCAGTGGTTGGCCTGTAACTGGAGGAGGTAGTGGTTGGCTAGACTCCTCTAATGGCTCCAAAGGCTAGTTTTGGTGATTTTGCTTATGTAATGAAGATAAAGAAAAGGAAGGGCGGAGTTGTTGATGAAGGGCGGTCCATTCTCAATGTCAGCCTAGACCCCACTAATGTATGGGGTAAATTGGGTGATCATGACCCCCTCCGCCTCCCTCAAGTGTTGCTCTCACCAATTAAGCAACTTTATTGTTATTTTTGTTTCTTTGCTTTTTGAGCTTTGCTCGTGTTACTTTAAGGAGTAACCTCATGTCCTCCTTTTTATTGTGAATGTGTATATATTTATAAATTAAAAGAAAATGACACACGTAATCATTAAAAAAAGCCATGTTCAAATTATATGGGCCATAAATAAAGGCATTTGAATACACCTCAATCCTATTAAAAAAATTACAAAAAAAATGAAATATTGTTCAATTGGATAAGGAAAGTCTCTTAGAGTCTTCCTAGTGAAGTGCAAAATTCGATATTGGAACATGTGAGACCTAACAATCCCTATGATAAATGTCATGTCAAACATTCTATAAAGAATAATCAAATCGATGTAATCATACTTCTAGAAGTGAAAGTTAAAGAAGTGTGTCTTAATGCTACCTTCACTTCCATTTGGCTTGGTGTTCAATTCTTCAATACCAATCATGTTGATAGTTGTGGTGATGGTGTGGTTTTAGGTCTTGCCCATTGGTTAGCAAAGTATATTGTATCTTTTGGATATGATCCTAACAATCATTGTGTTTGGACCACTACTCTTATGTGGTTTTGCTTTATCCATGCTCCTAAATCACTCGTTTAGAGAACAATGCTATGGTAATGGATTCATCTTCATCTCTCGAATGCTAAGTGGATCTTGGGGATAATTTTAATACAACGGAGTGCCCTACTGACCACAATTGAGATAACTTTGTTAATTTGTCACATTCTGAATTCGAGGCTTGATGATTAGCCCGAAATTTCCTTGGTGTTCATGATCCCCATATGGAAAATCTTAATCTTTCACATTCCTCATTGGTTCATTTGGAACAATTGTCATGAATCAACTTTAAGAAATATAAGTAGGTTCGACTACTTCTATATCTCTCCTAGTTGACCAATTCTTCATTTGCTTGTCATTTTGTCTCTCTATATCTCTCAGTCACTCTTTTTTATCACCTTCCCATTTTCATCAACTTCACCCACTCAAATCCCAACCCCATTTCTAAAGACCTTGCATACAAGATGAATGTCACCCATCTTAAGAACCAAGATTGTATTCAAGGTGTCTTAGCCACTTGGAACATTGAACCAAAGCCTCAACTAGACAGATGGATAAGCTACTGGGAGATAACTATTGCTAGATTCACCTCTTTCCTTTGTGAATATGGTCAAAGAGCTACTACAAAACATTGTTGACTTGAGAAATCTCCCAAAGGCCAATTGGAACATAGGCATTCTCTTCTTTCTCTTAACCCCCATATCATCTCCTTAAAGCAATCAGTTGCTAACTCTAAAAATATGCTTTGAAAATTGGAAGCTTATAAAGGTAAAGGTGCTTGATTCCACACTTGATTATAGTGGATAAAGGATGGAGGTAGGGGAAACAAATTTTTCTTTCAATACCTTCATCAGAAACACAAAATTGAGCATCTTTCTCCAATCATTTCTATTGATGGTACCTTGAAAAACAACCATCCTAACATTATGCAAGTCTTTTATGATCACTTCAAACACCTTTTTACTAATGAGTCAATCCATGATGTTCTTCCCCCCATTCTTGAGGATAGTGTTGTTGGCTACATACCCCATAAAATACTCGGTTACAACAAATTTGTTGGCCAACTTCTTTCCTTAGCTTGATGAAGCCCTCTAGTCTATGGCCTTGGAAAAAAGCCCAAGAATTGACACTCTCGGTTGAATTCTACGAGTCTCTTTGTCCCCACATCCAAGAGAACTTTTACGCAATTTTCTACCTCAAATGAATTAAAACTAGATCATTGGGAGGTGTTATCAATCAAGGATTGCATAGAGTTATCCCCAAAGGCAAAAATGAAGATATTGTTAATAGATAGATACCTATAACCCTCCTTAATACTTCTTACAAAATCATTACTAAAGCTTTGGCTCGAAGGATATTTCTCAAGTGATTGTTTGCCTCAAGCAAACGGGTTTCTTAGGTGAAAGTTTCATCTTAAACAATTTAGTTCTTGCTTAGGAAATGAGAGAGTGATCTCAGCAATCTACCTATGATGCTTTTATCATTGAACTTGATTTTGATAAAACCTACGACTACATTTGTTGGCCATTCATTCTCAAAATTTTAAAATGTATTAGGTTTGGCTCCAAAATTTGTGACCAAATCAGCATGTTGTCCAGGGATATTCATGTTAGAGTGGAGGTTAATGGTATTCACTCTCCTCAATTTCTTTGCAAAAATCCATTTACCAAGGTTGTCCTCTTGCGCATTTCCTTTATGTCCTTGCAGAGAATACTCCTGGCTATCTTCTTCAGCATGCACTCTCCATTAGGCTTGTTCAAGGTATCTCACTCCTAGGCAATGCCACTACACTTAACTCTCTTTTTACGAATGATAACATGCTTTTCATTTGAAACTCAATGAAGGTGTCTCATACCCTTGATGTTATCTTTTTGCTCTATCTCAAGGTCTAAGTTAGCCACGAATAAAACTGAATACATAATGACACACCCTAGCCCTTGACCATCTTGGATTCCTAATGATTGGCAAGAGGTGAAACATGGTATTATCACAAGATTCTTTGGGATCCCCTTTGGCATTGGATTCTCTCTCAAATAAATGTGGAAATGGTTCTCGTCTAGTATAAAAATAAACTCCTGAATTGGACCAAGAAGTTTTTATCCATCGCTAGTAGAATTCAAGTCGCTAAGAAATCCTCATGGCCAGCCATGTTTGCATTTCTTCTTGTTGGTTGCCTTAAAAAACTTTCTATAAACAATTGACATGATTAATCAGGAACTTCCTTTGGGCTAAATTGGGAAATAAAAAAGTGCTGCCAAATACTTTGTGGAATCACTGCATCCAACCAAAAGACAGACGGGGGTTGGGAATCAAAGAACTATAAGCCAGGTATGTGTCTTACAACTAAATGGATCGTAAGGGCCCTAGATAGCGAGGATCTTTGGAAGTTTTATCCAAACTATGACTACTGGCTGCAACTAGGAATTGTTTGACTAGAAGGATAAGTTGCTTCTTGCTCCCTTCTTCAAAACGCACAGCTCTGCTCCTTTCAATTTCCATTTGGAATGCTTGGCAGATTACATTGAAAAAATTATCTTGGTATGATCAAACATTGAGCCATGGTTTAAATTTTGCCTCGTCCTCCATTTGGTGGAGTCATTTAGTCCAATATGACAATTCTCATCTTTCAAATTTCAAAATTTTAAAGAGAGATGCCTCTGTGCAAAGGGCATTCAAATGTTTTCTAACTTGTGGGATCCTACCACTTTTAACTAGAAATCAAGGCAACTTATGTCTCAATTTGGTCTTTCCCCAGCAGACAAGATTTCTCTCTAGACAATACAACATATTGCTCCTCCTAATCTTTCTACAATGCTTTCCACCCCGTTTCATGATAACTTCCTAAAGGGTTAGAAATGGCCCAATACACAGCTTTGGAGTTTTCCTTGTGAAAACTATTAATAGAATCCTTCCATCGATTTCAATTTTCCTTATCTCCCTGGATCTTAACCTCAAGCAGCATTGCAAGTTTAATACTTAAACGAACCAAATGGAACAAGTTGAGCTCTCTAATTTGGAGGTTTAAAGCCAATGCTCAAGCCTAACTAGTTGCCTAAGAAGCCCTAAATGTTGAAGTTCCTATTGGTGATTGACTGCCCTTTATCTTTACCACTCTTAACTGCCCCTTCTGCTCCAAAAGACGACTATTAAACATTGCCTTTTGGTTCTGTCCTCGTGCCCAACATCTTTGGAGATTTCTATTCATCACCCTCCCTGCTCTTTTCCCTCAGGCTTGGTCCTGGACAGCTGCTCTTCTTGGGCTTTCCCCACACAGTGTTGTCATTTCTCAGAGCTTTATACATGTTATCATTGAGCTCATTTGGAAATTTCATTGTACTGCTGCCTTCCCTCACATGTTTTATCCTCTGCAAATGGAAGCTCTAATTCTCTGTGCTACTTTCTCTCAATGTATCCTTAATCTACAGTCTACTCTCTAGTCTAATTCAAAGCTGAAAATTGCGTTTGTTGATCTGCATGATCAAATCCGTACGTTTGAAGCACATACTAAAGTTAATGATTTCAAGATTGGCAACAGTGTCAACCTAACAAGAGGATATGGTTTTTACCGATGACTATTCTTTAATGATGAATTTCCAAGATGTGCAGGGTTTAAGACACACCTTTGGTGCACCTGGGATTCTCTTACAGGCACGACCATGCTTCTTAGGGATAACAGCATTCTTGGCTGGAAAGAGAATTTTCTCAAGTGCTTCTTGGAGATAACAGTATGCCTGCTAGAAAGATGAATTTCTCCCTTGTTGGCTGTTTTAGTTTGATTTTCTGGTGTTGTATTTGCTGCTCTTGTCTCAAACTTTGTGCTGTCCCTTCATTGGGATGTAGGTTTTGTTGTCACTACGCTGTTAAATTATATTCAGCTGCTAATATGACTCTATTTTCTGTTCTAATCTGCTCTTTAGTTTCCTGTAGAAATTTACAACTAACCTGCGCAGAAGTACCTTACTCCCTACCCAAAAAAAGGGTAATCTTCTTCATCCAATAAAAAAAAAGTTCTACATTAGCAGATATTTTACAGAGAATCAGCTAATTATGGATGTTATCAACGAACACAAGCGGTTAACGCTGTAGAAATTTACAACTAACCTGCGCAGAAGTACCTTACTCCCTACCCAAAAAAGGTAATCGTTAATATCTATTTGTTTATAGCAAACTAAGCTTCAACCCTTGTTGCTAACTTTGAGGCAATTACCAATTGTCGCTTTCAATTTTGTACGTATTCTAAGAGATGATAAAAGTTGCAGTGATGGAAGCCTTCTTGTTGAAAGATTTGGTAACTCTGCCTGCAGTCCTGAAAATTTAACTTTTGTTTGATGGTCCTAAATGTCATAGGAGTTTGGGCACTGAAATAAATCACTCAGGGTCAGATGGAAAATTCAGATGCAACCATTAAATATCAGCAGTAAATGAGAAGTCCTAGATTCAAGTCTGAGCTAGTTCGTGGAGAATTTAACACAATATCAGAGCTGTTAGGAATTCCGAATATCTAGATTCTAGAGGGTGACTTAAGGGAAGTTGTTGAAGAAATCAGGTGCACACAACTGTAAAAGAACCAGTCACAAAGCAAACTGATAGCTTGATGGCAAAACATTCCAAAAACAAACGAAAGATCATAAATTCAAATCCTAAATAATTCTTACAAAAAATAGCAGATAAGTAAGATTTATGATCTCATAATGCAGGCAACCACGAGAATAAATTGTGGCAAGAAGCATGAGGCAACATAGGATGTTAATGGAGTTGTTGGGAATGAGGGTCCGACAAGGTATAGGGATGGGAAGACATAATATCAATGGGCATAAGAAGACTGAGGGTGTGTGGTTCATATAATGCTAACAATGAATGGCCTGCTCTCCAAACTATATACAAGACATAAATTCATAATTGAGGACAATCAAGAGCCCTGAAGCAGCCACTTCCACAATTATATCCAATATGATTGAGAAATTACGAAACTTAAGGTCACGCCAGAATTCACAGCAGAGATAAAATGAGAATTGAAACCCAAGCTCAGCACCCATTATCTAGAAAGTAGGGTTCTCTGCTATGCATTTGTTGCAAGCAATTTGGAGCATTCTGTGAAAAACAGAGATACAATTTGATGTACCTCATTCTGAAAATCTTTTGATTTCTAAGGAGACCTGGAATCTATTTCTTCATGTTCGAAAACCAAACTGACCATGAATTCCTGTAATCTACTCTATTAGGCCAACCTAAATGGGTCTGTCTGAAGGAATGATTTGTCCACTACGTATTCAGCCCTCCTTTTTGTGACTTGGTTTGCACTGTCAAAGACATGTTAATAATTTATGCTCTCTTCAACAAATGGAACAGAGGCACCACTTCAAAGTTAAATTACTGTTAAAACATACTCGGAGCCTCATACATTTGAAGTAAACCCTGAATTCATAGGAACTAGCAACTATATGTACCTCCAAACCCAGTTTCTAATTTCATTTAATCCCTGAAGATTCCTGAATAAACCATCTTACCTTCACAAACACTAGATTTTATCACCGTCTGTTATTATTGTCACGTAAGTCTTGATAACAAGACCGTAGCAATAGTACATTCATGGTCTTGTGCTTTCTTTTAGTTTTTATTACTGTGTCGGGACAGAGCTTTACACTCAAGTAATCAAGGGGAACACCCTGAGAACCTATGGTTAAATAGGGAAAACTAACATGTTTGAGTCAAATTATACAGGGGTGAATGCTTATGTTGCAGGAAAACTGAGCATATATAAATAAATGTACATACACCTAAACACAATGAATATTAAGTGGATCATTCAATCTCAAGAAAAGGAATTTTAGGAATTATGTGGTTTTCCATTATAGTACATAAGGAAAGTACAGCTTGAGTTGGCCTAGTGGTGGAGAACTTGTATTCTTGAAAGAGAGAGGTCACAAGTTCAAATCTTACAAGAGAGTAGGGTATGTATTGCTCGTTTGTAGCACAGTTAGGTGTCTCCCGCAAGGAGTACAAGGTAGCCCCATATCATTATCACCATGTGTAGACCCAAAAACAAATGACTGGTGTCATGGACTTTATAAGGACCTTTCCTTTCCTTTCCTTAAAAAATAAAATTAAAAACAGTTCTTTACTGGCTGAAACGTGACCAATCAAATCCAACAGCGGGATTTAAATTAATCAGGAAATTCAATGATCTATTCTAAAATCATATCAAAAGCTAAGTGAGATACATAATTATCCCAAAAGGCAATCGTTCACGTGATAATGCCATTATTGTATGGTGCAGCCATTCAATTTTATTAAGCAACAATACCAATTTTGTATACAGTGTCACTTCATAGATGAGTTTGAGGTTCTTACAGATCATTGAGTTGGTAAGCTAGTTGTATCCTCGGTCTAACACTAGATTTGGTTACCCTTTGATGAGGTAGGGATTTGAAATTCCCAGATAAGGTTCCAAAACACACAGAACTCTAAGCCCATCTTGATGATTGGCACTTGAAGGGGTTCAACGGAGTTTTAAGATATTAGTATTCGGACATGGAATGATTTCTTCAATGATTAGACATAAACTTTTAGTCTAAGAAATCATCTCCAGGTACTGATGTGCATTCCTGCTGGAGAATTTCTTTGTAGCCGAGCTGGAACTTTTCATGATGGCACTGCTAGAGAATTTCTTTGCAGTGAAACTGAAACTTGGTATCTAAATAAGCCTTAGAATACGGTGATACAGAAGACTATGCCCCTGCCATGTTTTTCCCCAGTCACTCACCCAAAATGAACTCAACAACAATCCTAAGGCTTATTCTTTAATCTGCAGCATTAAGTCTCCACACAATGCTAGGTATAAGCAGAACTTGCATGATAGAGTATGTAGATATATGCTGCAAGCAATGATAGATTAACTAGACCTGAAAACTAAAAATAAGAAGTCAAAAACATATCTCGACCACAGGCTGTTTATGTAAAACAAACAAAGATAAACAGATGAATAAAAATGATTTCAGAGTGCTTGCGAAAATTGCAGTTGAATATCCATTGTGGAGGGTTTCATTCCACATAAGTACCTCTCTCTACAACCTGAAAACTTCACATCCATGTCGCGACAGCAGCGCCTTCTGGCCCTCAGATACACAAGAGGAAGGAGGCACAAGTTTTCTGAGAGAGGGTCTGTAGAACACCATCCAAGCCAGTGCATCCACATTCACACATTTGCAGTCCTTCAAATTCACCTGTCTCAGCAATCTGCAGTCTTTCATCACCTTCTTAAGCCCAGACTCTGTCACTCTCAAGCACCCTTCCAATCCCAGCCTCAAAAGACATCTGCAACATCTACCAACACCCATCAGGCCAGGATCAGTAAAACCTGATCCCTCTACCTGCAACTGCTCCAAATTCCTGAAACCCTCAAAATCCTCAATTCCTAGGCTCATAACCTGTCTACACCCTTTCAACACCAGTTTTTTCAAGTCAGGGCATCCTCTGCTAATAGCCCTCAGTCCATTATCAGTCACCAGCAAACAGTGGCTCACATCGAGAGAAACCAAACGCGGGCACAGTAATCCAATGCATTTCAATGTTACATCACCGACAGGCTTATTCCATGCAATCTTCAGAGACTGCAACTTACAGCACTGCTGATCAGGGGCCATGCTTGAATTCATGCCCCATCCTAAACCAGTGCTCTCCATCTCAAGCTCCGCTAAATTCTTGCAATTCTTGAGGAGGCAAAAGAAGGTTGAATCTGTCAGCAGGGAACAATAATTCAGACAGAGGTATGTTAGATTAGGCAGCCTCTGCACGATGACCTCCATTATTTCATCTGTCAAGCAATGTGCACCCTCCAGATTTAGGTGAACCAGGTTTGGACAAAATCTAGAGAGCCCCAAAATTCCCGCTGAAGTCATGCCCTTACACCGAGCCAAAATCAGCCTTTTGAGTTTCAGTTCTGCAAGATTTAGCAGTAATTCATTCGATATATTCAACAGAGAAAGATCAAGACACTGCAGACTAGTGGTGTTGGCGAAAGATTTTATTGCAGACTGGGAAATTCTACCTCCATTGACAGCTAAAGAAGTCAACTGTGCGCACTGGGAAGCAATCATTTCTAGACCTATATCGCTGATTAGTGGACAGTCGAACAATATAAGCTCTTGCAGATGTCTGCAACCCCATGACAGGGCAAACAGAGCAGCATCAGATAGAAAATAATGTCCTGAAACATTCAGAATTTTAAGACTGTGAAGCTGTCCGGCCAGGGCTTCGATTCCTGCATCGGTTATACTTACATCGTGAAGAGGCCTGAGAGCAGCAGTATATGAGATATCCAGCTGTTCAAGATTGGGAAAGGCTTCCGCAATGGTTGCAAGGTCTTCGTCACGGAGAAGATGAATTCTGGAGCAGTTTAAAGACCTCAAAGATTTTTCACAGCTTTTGCCCAGTTGGGTAATGGCGTCGGTAGGTAAGGCCATCTGGCCTTGGAGACTGAGAGCCCTCAACTGCAGTCCTGAACGAGCTATGTCTGCAAGAGGGCGTGTAAGATTCCCATGGAATTTATGCAGATCAATCTCTTGCAGCCCATAAAACCTTTTTAGAATCCGAGGTAAATCCCCATGGATCATCCCAAGTGATGTGCTGGAAATCTTGATAGAAGGCCTAAGGCGATTGGACATGAAAAGGAACTGTTTACATGCAAGTGAGACTG
Organism: Thuja plicata; assembly: GCA_018584345.1. NCBI lineage: Eukaryota > Viridiplantae > Streptophyta > Pinopsida > Cupressales > Cupressaceae > Thuja > Thuja plicata. The sequence goes on along the minus strand of MU224566.1, from coordinate 1,683,821 downwards.
ATGCCCACTGGCTTGGCTGTGTGAGATGCCTGAACACAATCTCCCAGCAATCTTCTGGCAGTTCTTTGCATTCATCTCCCATTCTGATTCAAATTATTAAAAAAACCCAATTGCATGATTCAAGGAAAAATCTTGGGCTTCATGACGAAGAAATTAGCAATAATTTGGGGTGAACCGGCAAGATATTTGTCGAACAGGGTGTTATCAAACATGGTTTTTACTCTTTCCTGACCTATCTGAAAGATATAAATGATTAGGGTATCCAAAAAAGGCAAGTACCTTCAAAGAAGAATCTCGGCTTTAATCATCTCAAGACAGACACAACGGCAGAAATTTGGGGGAATCATGCAACATTTATCGGACCGAGTATAAACAGACAAATACCTTATTAGTTCTTACTTTCTACATTCAATGATTTGGGGCGTCAGCAAAAAGAAAAGATTGGATTTCGTCATCTTCAGACGCTGAAAGCAGCTCTAGATTCGGGATGCATTAATGCGAAGTTTATCAGACTTGGTATAAACAAACATTGATTCTATATTCTAGTTCTTCCTATTTACAGAATTATACCGATTTGATCACCTTCAAGCCAATGAAAACAGTAGCAATTATGGTGGACTAAATGGAGGATTTATCGTACTTAGCATTAACAAACATAGTCCCAATATTTTCCTTCGTATCTCGATTTGAGCTCCTTGAAAAAAAGATTTGGGCTCCTTGAAAAAAGATTTGGAGGAATGAAAAAATCGGTGGAATCAGTTACCTCAGTCTAGATAAGCACTGGATCCACTAGAGTACCGGAAGCATTTTTAAAAGCCAATGATAAACCATTTAATGGGGATTGTTAATATAGACAACACTTGTTATAAACAATTTTGTGAGGTGTTTATGAATATATGTATTCAACTCGCTTTCACCGACATTTGTTCTTTCTTTTGGATTTTTACAATATGAGATGAGGCCCGGAAATTTTAAAGAACATGGAATTCAGGGATACCAGAAATCCACTCATAACGTATGTGGAATGATAATGAACCATGGACAAACATTATTCATTAGAGCATATTGAGAGATTGTGATATATGATTTTTTTTTTATAAACATTTGGTAAGGATGTTGTTTTTCTATTTAATTTAGAGATTATTTGAATGAGGTGTCACTATGTCAAAAATTTAATTCATTTTTATTTGTGTAAAAAAAATCTGTCAACAATCTAGTTAACATCAATTTCATTTGTATATCAGATTTTTTGTGTTTTTGATTAAAATCAATAGCATAACAAGAGCATTGACTCTTACATAACTACAGTCTAAAGGCGTCAAAAGAGATCAACAACACACAGGGAAAATTTTTGGCTATTACAAATAAGGCCAAGAACTACACATTAACTCTAGAAAAGTTAGTAACCCACCTCAAGAGTGGGTAGACGGCTCACCCACAATGTGGGGAGGCGAATGAGGCTAAATTATTATTTTTTCTATGTCGTTGGACAATTGTCCAAGCGATACTATCACTAGGATCCCCACCGCAAGGGGGAAGTAGAGAAACTCCATTAGAAAGATTGTCAGCACAAGGGGCAGAGTGTTGAGAAGGTTGCATATCGTCAACTGAAGATTGGATCAAAGTAGGAGCAGGGGACAAAAAAGGGCAGCCAGAGAGAAATGCACTAGTAGCAAGAGGAGGTGCAAGGGTTGTAGAGGCAAGATTTCTAGCAAGAGCTTCATCTAGATCTGCAATAGGAGCATCATTCCTAGGAGAGCCGTCATTAGTTTGTGATGGATCGTTAAAGGGAGAATCAGAAGCCCAAACAATCAAATATTTATCATTAGCGTCCTTCCACCAAGTGGCAACACCCTTACACTGCAAGAGAGAACAATCAGTTGTTAGGTGGTCAGTAGAGAAGCACCGACAACATCGAAATGGGCCCCTCATAATCCATTGATTAAGTCCATGATCTTTCCCCCACCATGAGAACCACATCTCCAGGGAGAGGTGTGGAGATATCAATGTCAACCAAGATGCGTGCAAAGGTGGAAAAGCCCATGGTAGATGTGGTATCATCAACCTTTAGAAAATGGCTAATAGAGTTGTCGATGGCCTCAAAACAAGAGTTCTTCCATAAATGAAGGGAAAGATTGGGAAGATGAACCCACACAAGACACACCTTGAGAGTTTCAATCAAAGGGATGAAGGAGGGAGCCCAGGGTTTGGTCGAAAGAGAGTGATTCCCCCAAGACCACAACTTACTCATCACTAAATCTTGTACCACAGAGGAAGGAAAAATAGCAACAAAAAATCCCTTAGCACAAGAGAAAAGCTCAATGGTACCTGAAACCAAAGGTCTCTAAGAGTCCATTACCCAACGATGCAGATCAGGTAGAGAAGGCTAGAAACTAAGAAATCTACATACTAATCCACAACATTAGAAGTACTCCATGTTTTCAACCATGTCTTAGCCACACACGACTAGAAGGGAGGTCTTGGCACAAGCTAGAGGTTGAGATTTCACCTTTGGAGGAAGAGTTACAGCATATTTGGCAACTCAAGCAAAGCTTCATCTACTAGCAATAGAAAGAGGCTTGGGGCCTTCGTCATTCACAGCCCTACCAGTGGACACTTCATCAGATGAAACGAATAGAGTGGCATCTAGTGCCTCCAGAGGAACCGTATACCCATCCACACTGAACACAGATGTAACAAGACCCTGAATTCTAGGCCCTACGGTCATGGTAGAGCTTGGATGGGAACCAGAGATTGGACAAGGAACACCCAAACCCACGGGGGGCATCAAAGAGGCCCCATTAGTAGGTGCAGAAGTTGCAGGGTTCAAAATTTTCGTTCGAGTGGGAGCAACAACCATTGGAGACGTGATTGTTACTTTTCTAAAGTATAAAGATTTTTTTGTGTTATGTTCTTGGTAGAGACTAGATTTTTTTGTTATATGAACTTGGTAGAGTTGATGGAAGTGGTGATAGGTTTAGAGTCGAGATTTATGCTATGTTTAGAGTGAGAATTGTATAAGGATTTGAATCAGGATCTTAAACAAGAAGAATATGCATATGAAAGTCATGGCTCAACTACAACAAACTAAAGAGCAAGTGTTTTGATGTCAATCAAAAACTTATGTTTGTAACAATAAAGTTTTTGAATTTGTGTATTGATTGTCCTTTTAAGTCTTATAATAGTTTAAGATCTATATTGAATGTTTCTTTAAGCCTTCTTCTAATTTTGAACCTATGGCTGAGTTCTTTTTTCATTAAGTTATCTTTTGATAGCTTATATTCACTGCAGACTGCTTTGTTTCAATAAAAAAAATAGTTAGGATGGTATTGTATTATTGTAAATTATGTTAGGATTTGTGTGAAGATTATAATCATTATTTGTATCATATAAAAAATTTGATTTTTACTTTGAGGATTATTTTTATGAATAAATATGTAAAATATATAATAAATAGTAAAATATATAAAATTTAAAATCAAATAATTAAATTGAATATGTGTTAATAAAAAAGTTAAATCTAAAATAAATATATTAAGCTAAAGATTTTATTAATCAATAAAGTTAACAATAATAATATTTTGTAATTCAATCATTGTCATCCTAATCATTATCATTATTTACATCATTCTTATCATCAATATTATCACTCTTGTCATCACTACAATTGAAGTTATCGTCTCTTGTGAAATCTCCTTTGACGTGTTATTCATTTCCCACATGATATGTGCAAATTTAAATTATAAATCTAAGGTTTCAAATTATTTTTTGCAATAGGTATTTATTAATGGAGTAATTAGGACATTATCTAATTAGTTCTATAATTAGATCCTTATTACTTTATTGACTTAAATGAAACTTAGGTATTTTTATCTTTTATTAAAATAGGCTAATAATAGCTTATTTTGTCTCATTCATTATGATTGTGACATTTGGCACTAGCCGATTTAATCTTTCTTTAGGGTTTTCATCTAGGGTTTCATTCATCCTTTTGATAAGTATTCATTCATTCATTGTAACAATAATCCTTTGTGCATCAATATACAATTATTAGGTTGTTGAGCAAATCATTCTTGATTGAACCCCATTTGTGATATGTGCTTTGCTTGTAGGTGATTCATGGGCTTGTGGGGTTGAACAAATAACTCTAACATGGTATCAAAGCTCCAAATTTTCAAAGTTCTAGTCCAAATTCTTGAGGGATCCAACCTTGAGACAAATTTTGGCACATTTTAGACTCAAGTGGAGATTTCCATCACGTTGACATCGTCCAAAAACCTATTGATCGATTATTATTTCATCAAAATATGAGTAGTGCAAGTTTTGAGTGTTTTTTGTTGAGAGCATAAAAATTGAGGCAAAGATCTAATGATCGGGGAAAAATCAAGGTATTTAGAGCAAAAATGACCTTGCCATCGTGCTTGGAGTGGCTAAAAATCCTAGGAATGCTTGTCCAAACTTCAAAATTTGAGCTGAGAAAAAGTAAGGCGATTTTTTAAGGTTTTTGTTGGATACAAATTTTCATGCAGTTCTGTATAGTCGTAATTATGTCGTACCCAGAGCTTTGCAAAAAAAATCAAATGCAAGTTTTAAAAATTCAAATTTTTTCTAAGGCATATTAAATTTTTTTTTAAAAATTTAAAGGGGTTTTCGTACCATTATTGCACATGCATTGCGTAGTGCATGTGTCAGAACCTCATAGTGCTTAGACCCCTATGATGTTAGTGCCTACATTAAACCCTCAATACATGCACATGCAACATAGTATATTCATATCGACATTCCCATAGGCACATGATAATATTCCTTATTCTAACATAAAATTATATTTCTAGGAAAATCTCAAAGGAATACCCTTGCGAGTTTTTCACGAAAGGAGATTTTCTTCTAGTGACCCAGGGGAATATTGCTAGGAACATTCACTGACGTCAGTAGTAAGGGCATCTTGCAAGGCCCCTTCTTGCCCTCCATTTGCATTTTGACCTATGCTTCATTTTTTGCCATAACTTTTGCATAAATAGTTGAAATCACATAAACATCATATCGTCAAAAGGTTGATTTCAACCTTGATCTTGTGGTGGTGCTATTATTTCTAGATCTGAGTCCAATTTTATGATACAAGACTATAAAGTTAGATCTTCAATTTTACACATTTGGGTTCATAACTTGCACATCCACACTCCATTTTTTGCAAATGAGTAGGAATTAGAAAGCTAATTTGTTGCTCTACCCAAATATACTAACCATGTGTCCATATTTTGCACAAGGCACTCAAAGATCTCGCAATTAATTAATTATTTCTTTCAACATTTCTCAAATTTTAAAGTTGCAACGGAGTTGGTTTTTCTTATTGTGGAGAGTGGGGGTTGGGTGGTATCATCATCTTTTAGATTCACATACTACCTTAGCCCTTTCCTAATATGAAAACCAATTTCAATGGAAAAACCATCTAATGAGAAACTTACACCCCATAACTATCATAGGTGGAAGACAAAGATGACTAGATTACTTCAATCACAAGGTTTATGGCCCTATTTAGATGAGAACCAACTTAAATTGACTCTTCGATTTCAGATCCTTCAATTTAGGGTGATGATGGATTAGGCTATGGGGTTGATTAAAATGCATGTTTAAAATAGTCTCATATTTCATTTTGAATCCTGCACCACTCTTCAGGCTATGTGGCTCAAATTTTAGGATCATTTTGAGGGGTATTAATGAGTTTTGTGCACTTCATCTTGATTCAAATTTGAAATATTTGGTACCTAATTCCTTCTTTATTAATGAATATATGGAGAAATTCAAATCCATCAAACCACTTTTACATGGTTGTGGGAAGGAAATGGTAGACAAAGAGTGCATTAAACTAATTCTATTGAATATTTGAGGCCCCTTTTAGATCTTTTCTACCAAATTCTATACCATCGTGTATGATTTTTTTATCACTTCACTATGCCTTCACTCAAGACATGTTTTGTGAATGTTTGATATGATAATAGGCCATGTTGACACAATTTTATTCACTTTCTAGTTATAAATGGCAGACTTTGGTTGCTTAGTCATCTATAGGGAAATAAAATAAGAAGTAGAAGTATATAGATTCACAGTCCAATAAACCAACTATAGAGTCTCATGCACGTGATTTAGAATTTTCCTCCTCTTCCAAGAGGTCTTCATATAAGAAGAACAAGCCTAAGTGTGCTTATTAAATGAAGATAGGACATGATGAGCATCATTGTTATGAAAATAAGATAGATGAGTTGGAAGATTTCTAAAAGAATCATATTCAATCACCTTCATCTAGTGCATCCTCTTCCACCACTTCACAATTTGAATGTTATAGGTCCTCCTTTATGGCACATGGTGAGTACAAGATAAATATTTATGCCCTCTTTTCACCCACACATCTTCAGTCTAGTTTTTGGCTTCTTGATTTAGGAGTGTCTCGTCATATAGCTTCATATAAGGGTTTGTTCTCTTCATTTGAGTCTTGCACTTTACCACACATTTTGATGGGTAAACAAATTATAAGAATATCACTTGGAGGACTTCTATTGAGGTTGATGATGGTGTATTCAATGATGTAATTTGTGTCCCTTGATTCTCATTCAATATCCTTATCATATATTAGGTTAATCATAATGGGAAGGGTAAGACAAGAGAGTACACACCTAATTTAGTTCTTATTATATATCTACACAATAGAGAGATTATTGTGATTGGTAGTGTGAATCATGCCGCTTGATTGTATGATTTGTCTCATTTTCCTCCCTCAAGCATGTGAATCCTTTTCCTGGTGTACAGTAAGAAAAGGGATGTAGGGGTATTAATCATATCTCCTATTGTACATTAGGAAGAAGAGATAACCCAATAAACTTAGAATAGGTCCAAGCATTACATGGGTATCTTGGCTCCTTAAATAATATGGAAAAATGATAGGAAGATATGGGAACTAAGACAAAATAGAGGAAATGAATGACTTTATGTGCACACAGATTGACAAAAAAAAGATAGCTTCGTAAAGGTATCATAAATGACAACCAGAAGGTGTCACTAACTTGTAATTTTAGTTTGATGCAAATCTAGAGGGAAGAGGTCATCTGGGGCATCCTATTCCTGGGAAGAGGTTTCCTGGGGCATCCTGTTCCTGGGAAGAGGTTTCTTGGGGAATCCTATTCCTGACACTTTTGACTAATTTAAATTGCAGACTATTTGTCAATTCTTATACTTTCTAGATCCAAGGTAGTGTGAATTTCACCTATACTTACACATATAAAAAATGGGGAAAAAAATTGTAGAGGGGTTTGCCTCATTCAAACATTGGTTTGGAATCACCCTTGAAATGAAATAAAATAAATGAAAGTGTTTTGTCTTATAGTAGAGGCTAGATATGAAAATGAAGTGTACTATACCTTGGCAATGCAAATACTTCTTTGAATATGATCAAGTATGTTTATGCAATAGCTTTGACTTCACACAAAAACCTAAAAGGAAATCATGAAAGACAAAACCTTGTGTAATTGATGTTGTATTTTTCCACAATGTTTGATGGAGAGAGAGAAAGATGACTTGAAATCTTGAATGAGTATTGATTCTTGCACTATGATATTCTTCTAGATGTTATTGCTTATGATGTAAAAAATACACACAATTGTATCTAGAAGCAATAACCTCTAGAATTTCATGGATTGTGGAAATCTATTAGCATTATAATCTTATTCCATGATGGTGGACTCCTTTTCTTGGCCTTCAATGAGGGAAATAATCTTGATCTATGGAGAAGATTGCCTTGAAAACACCTTAGAATGTTTGAGATCATGTTTGAGATGTAAATTTGTAGGAAAGATCTTGAAATACAACTTGCCTTATGTCCAAATAAGGAGAGATAGTTTGATTTATACCTCTCACAACATTTTGGGGCTAAAAATCAAAGGAGGCAGAAGAGAATTTTGAAATCCTACTTAACCAACGAGATGGGCCCTCGGTTTAATTTTGGGGAAAATCATAAGGAAGAGGATGGCATGGGCATCCTCTTCCTACGAAAAGAGGTGTTGGAAAGATGGAAATAGACACTGAATATATGGATGAGTGTTGTCATTTATGGCAGACTTAACAGTTGATGAGGCAACAAAAGGTTTGAATGTCGAGGAACAGGGTAAACATGCACTCATAATTCTAGATTCACCTACTGAGGCAAACCTTGAAGACGATGCAGAGGGAGATAAAATAAAAGAAGATCAAGCAGATAAGTCTGTATTAGATATCTCCAAATGACAAGAAGAAGTCATAGAGGTGACCAAGACTCTTGAGACCGACGAGAAACAGGAACCTAAGGAGGAAGAGGCCATTCAAGCATTGGTACAATTACCTAATATTACTCCTTTGGTATTTACTGAAGTTAAGAGTGTTGATACATCTTCTGAGAATATACTTAATACTCAGAAGGAGATAGTATCAATCAGTGGTGATACTAGTATTTTGAAAGTTGAACATAAATCGAGTAGCAGCTCACCAGAGCCAATGAAAAAGAAATAACATAAGAAGAAAAAGGATAAGAGATATGAAGTTACACTTGACGAAGTTATAGTTATTCCAAAATGGGATACTGATAACTTATCTTATGAGAAGATGCTAATCTTGCAGGATTTATTAAACAGGAAGAGGAAGCAAGAAGAACTAAAAAGGGAACATCAACAAAAGCAAGTATTAAATGAAATTAAAGAAATCTTTCTTGATGCATTTGAGTTTCAAAACCTTAATTAGAAGGTACCTATCTTAGAACAATTGGTTCATATTGTTCAGAAGGTGAACACTGATGACATATATGCAAATGAGAAACTCTTGCAATGATCCGAGAGAAAATTTGAGACCAAGGTACTTGAGAAAGTTGCAATAAAGCTTACCGAGAAGAAGGTTGCACTTTCTGATCTTGTAAGAAACTTAGAAGAAGTGATAGAAAATGTTCTCTCTTTGTACAAACAACTATGTGATACTGAATTCTTTACAAAGGAGAATCAACAACTTATTCAGAAGCTACAAGTAGATTTAAAGTCAATAGGATAGTCACTGAGCCTGGATGCAAGTTCAAGCTCTTTTTCATTTTAATAGGTTGACACATGCCCAAGGAAGACTAGTTGAGCTCATGGCTAATGATGGCAGAATAAGGGAAAAACTTATTTATATCCAAACCATGTTGATACCTCATTTGGAGGTTATGCAGAAATAGGTAAAAGCGGCAAAGGAAATAGAACAGAAAGATCCACCTCTGAACATTGCAGAAAGTTTGATTGATCTAGCTGCTGAGCTAGAAATCAAATTTCAGGTTTTGGAATCTATAAGAACAAGTTGGGATAATGCATTAGCAATGATACTATAGATTCATAAGCTATTTTGGGATAAGTATGGCTTGACCCGCACTACCCTAGCAGATAAAAGTGACAAGAGCACCAAAAACAAGGGGGAAATGTCATAAGATTCAACAAGGGGGAAATGTAAGATTGATGGAAATGTAAGGTATAATATTTTTTTATGTTGTATATGTAGTAAATTTTTTATGTAGAAAGACCGAGTTAGAATCCTTGGGGGAGCTCTAAGTTTGAGTTGTATTTGATTACTATTTTTGTAAAGGACTCAAGAGTCATGACAAAGTGTTTTTTCCACTAATGACAAAGGGGGAGATTGTTAATTTCTAATTTTTGTTGTCTATTAGTGTCCCACGCTTAGTCATAATCAAGGCAAGTTGGTCAGTCATCACTGCAACTGATCCATCCCACTAAGGTCGAGACTGAGCAGTAGTTACTGATGAAAAAGTTAGAGGTCACCGAGTACTCAATGGATGTCGAGCATAATGATTGTCGAGTTGCATAGAAGAGTTAGTGCCAAGCGACAACATATAGTTATGCCAAGCGAGACAATATTGACCGAGCACCAGTGTTTTCCTATGTTGAGTAAAATATATTGTGTATATGTGTTTGGCATGGCACAAACACCAAGGTAAACCATTTTGGCTGACATCTATGGAGAATTTAATGATCATGCACAAAGATTTAATGCATTAATTATGTGTTATTTTTTAGATCATAGATCCCTATGCAAGCCAAGCAACCAATCAAAATTAAGGATGCCTAAGCGGAAAAAGGTGATGGATCTAGATCGTTGATCTTGATCTGGATGATCTATATATGAGATGCTTCAAACCTTAATCTGTGTGTGCGTAAGTGTGTGTTTTTGGATGCCTATGTGAAGAGAAGAGATCAAAAGTATAAGCATGTTTTGCATATATGAAACATTGACCACAGAGAGTGACTGAGCAGAGCAGTGAACAATAGAACAAAGATAAATTAGATTGAGAGATCAGTTAAGAGTTGGAAAGAAGAGATATGTTATCAGCATTTGTAGTGCAGAATGAAGGATCAGGTACTGATACATTCTAGCAAGTGAATCAAGGTAAATCTATTAACAGAGTGGTCCTAACAAGCCTTTATAAATCTCTTAACTGAGTGCTTACTTTGTTGTAAGTTTAAATCCTTTAACAAGGTAGATTGTATAAGTTTTTAAGCTCTTAACAGGGCAAACCCCTCACAGGGTAGATCATCAAAAGTGATCAAATTTTTTTAGCCCTAATAGGCACACTTTATTACTGCACTAGTGAAGATTTGTGGGTGTCATCCCCACCCCAGTTTTACCTTCAAGGGTTTATGGGTTACTGTTACCCAAATTTCCCATCCTGTCAACTTTTGGCTACAAGTGGAGTAAATGAGGCTCCCACAAGGGTAGAGCCCAGCTTGTAGGGTTTATGTTCATGCTTTTCGGTCTTTGCCTTTCTTTCTGCATGTTTTTATATCTGGTTTTAGCCTTTGTTCATGTCTTAAAGACCTAATTCATGCAAAAAACCTAATGAATTCATGTAAACCCTAAGTTCTTGGTGGCCTAGTCTAATTCTTCATTACCTTTTCCATGCAACTTAAGATCTTATTTTATCGTGTGCGCTTTAACTTTTCCTTGGTTATCTCTTAGTCACGCAACCCAGAGGGAATATTCTTTTTCATTCAATGACTTTGAGATTGCCTTAGTTGCGTGAACTCAAAAGGAAGTGGAATATGCTCTTTTCATCGGGAGACTTAACGCGAACCGTTGATGCAATTTCGATCCTGTAGCTTGTGCTAGATCTTGAGACAAAGTCAAAAGTCAAGTTTTATTCTGAGATTAAGCATGGCCATTGATACAGTTTTGATCATGTGTTGTGCGTTAAGTCTCATGATGAAACTAGAGCTAGTGAAAACATTGGGAGATTCAACAACTTAGTCTATCTCGTGATCTCTAGATAACTCAAAGTTAAAGTCTGGTTTGATTTTTGCCTTAGTCACGTAATCTCTAAAAGGACTTGAGGTTAAGTTATTTGTTCTGAGATCACGCATGGATCATTGGTCATGTTCTAAATCCTATTGCTTGTGTGGAGTCTCGCAATAAACCCTTGAGTTAGCTATTCTTCTAGCGACTTGGAGTTTCTTTTAGTCGTGTGATCTCAGAATGAATCATGGTCAAGGCAGGTTAAGTCAAGATCAGTTTAGGGTTTGCAATGATTGAAGATGATCCATTGATTTAGTTCAGATCTTGTGGATGGTATGTAATCTCAGAATAAACCCCAGAGTTAGAAAATATTCCAGCGACTTATATTTTTCTTCAATCGCATGATCTCGGAATGAATCAGAGTTGCAGTAAAGTTAAATTCAATTTATGATCTAAGACATCGATCATGTTTTGATCTTGTGGTTCTCTCATAATCTCACAATGAATTGGAATATTCTTCTATGGTCTGGAGATTAAGCACAGATCATTGATCTTGGGTCTGATCTTGTGGCTGGCGTGTGATCTCGCAATAAACTCAGAGTTAAAGAGATGATCTAGTGACTTGGAGAAATGAAGGATTTCAGACACCCGGGGTTAAAGATGAGTCAAAGGAAAGTTAAGTTTAGGGTCAAAACTAAGGGTAAAGATCAAGCAAGTCCCAGTTGATCTGACGGTGGGCGTAATCTATCGATGACCAAGATGAAGATGTTTAATCTTTGGCATTGCGCCAGGGTGTCACATGTCTATGATCATATCTGAACTCGAAGTCATAGATAAAGATAAAGATAAATCAATAGTTGTGTTTTAAACAGGAAGTCAGATAATTTTCTGAGCCGTTGATACAAACATTCGGGCCACCTGTGACCGTTATAAATAGATATTCAAATAGGATTTTAGAGGCTCAAGGCAATGGAGATAAAAACAAAGTCTCAGACAGGGTAGATGAGTTTGCCGCTTATTCTAATCAAATTTATGGTGATTAGAGATATATTCATAACCATATCTAATCTTCTGAGATATTTTCCCAAATGCATTTATGGCAGACTTGATTATTTTAGGGTTTCTGCATTATTTAATGGATATCTATTGTAACCCTAATTCTGCCCTAACTGATCAAATGTATTGACTCTCGAGCCTATGTGCTAGGGGAGGTTGTATATAAGTAGTTTTTAGTTCTTTTGTAGATAGGTTTTTCCAGCTTATGCAAGACTTTCTGTGGCATTCTCTCTTCCCTCAGGTTTTCATCTGTTTGTAATTTCTCATTGGAATTCAGATTATGGAAAGGCTTTTTGTGATATTTTCTCTATCCATGGGCCTTCTTATCTGTATTTCTCTTATCTGAAGCATAAGATAGTGGCTGATATTAGAGAAATCTTGGAGTTCTTGAGACCTCTTTCTTTCCATGTCTTTGTGCACTACTGCAAATGATTTGATTTAGATGATCTTGTGGATATTGTTCAATCCCTTGTCATTTTGTCTCGTTTCTGTGCCTACTTGTCAGAGTGGATGTATGTTTGTAGGTCATAGTCTGTCTCTATTCCATTGAATACGCTATTGTTTGTGAAATTTTCTCTTTCCCTGAATAACCTCTTTTAATTTCAGACCTCTCTATGAAATATTTATGCAAGCCTATCCAGGAAGTTGTGTTATGTTAGATCTAGAAAATTTCATGCTAGTTTTGGTCATTTTGTTATGATTCATGTTACCTTCGGTGTATTACCTAGTACGATAATTCACTTTTCAGTCATTTTCCTTCAGTTCTCCTTCTATCCCTTTTCCTTCCATGTTTACTTTCATGTTCAAAAGAAAATAAGGTGAATATCCAAGAAGAACTGACCTAGAATCTGAAGGCTTCACTTCAGTTGGCAGAGGTCCCACAACCTAGAAGTGATTCCCATGTTATACTATATTTTTAGGCTCAAGTGCTTAGCAGGGTGCAAAATTTAGTGTATAACAATTCTGGCACACCCGGTGGGACCACAAAAGAAGTTCATCTTTCAAGACTATGTCATCTCTGATATGTTGATTACATAGTACTGACCTAAAGAGGTTTCTCTTCAAGGCATATCTGGCGACTCCATTGGTGTTAAGAACAAGAAGATCTAGTCTTAATAAAGATTATGGGAAAAATAGATCCATATTATGGCAAGACAATTTGCATTTGTACCCTTTAATCAGGGTAGTCCATTAAATTTTGGCCAACACCATGATGTGCCTCTAGCATCACTAATTTTTTTGCCTATTTTCACAGGTGAAAGCCAAATAACATCTTGTGAGCACATAAAAGATGTGGCTACCATCTGTAGTATACATAATATCACTGAAGAAGATGTGGCTACCAAGTTGTTGGCAGCCTCCCTCAAGGGTAAAGCCCTGGAATGGTTTAGAACTGTAGCAGTTGGCTCCATTAATTCATGGGACAGACTTGGAGAAGTCCTTAAAAAATACTCTGAGGATAAATTAGACTCTTTGTCTCTAGTAGAGAAACTCTGAATTATCAAGAGATCCCCTCAAGAATAGATGACAGATTTTAATGGAAAATTTCTCAAGACATGGAATAGGATTCCTGTTAATATAAAGCCTTCAGCAGATTGTGCTTTTCTATATTTTTTGAAAATCTTGAATAGTGATACATTTGTCATGATTCAGTCTTTAGGAGGTACTTCATTACCCCAGGCTTTTGATATAGCTGTTAGGGCTGAAAATTGTCTAATCCAAGCTGGTATGATAACCCCAAGACCACCCATGCCTATCTCCCCTATTATTCAACCCAATATGCCTCTAAATATTCCTCCATTCAACCCCATACCCACTATTGTAGCACCTTAAGCTAGCTCAATCAGTGAGGAGTTAAAAGAAGGCCCCTCCCAAGAGCTACAAGAATTAAGTAGTCAACAAGAAATGAAGAGCTTATTGCAGTCAATGAATAATGAGTTGATTAATATGGAAGGACAAAGTCAAGGTCTCAACCAACAGTACAAAGCTCAACGAAAATCCTATCAACAAAGTAGACCACAATATCAAGAAAATTATCAAGGTCAAAGACAAAATTTGATAAAGAGGCCATTTCATCCCTAGAATCCAGTTAGGAAGATGATCCAAACACAAAACACCTGAGCAGCTGGCTGTGTCTCAAACCCATTCTTTGAGAAGGGAACTCCAGACTATTCACCTATTTTCATGAACTATGAGTTTCCTATTGGAGAAAAGTCAGAGGTGCTGCAGCAAGAAGAAATAGCTTGTCAAGCTTGTCTCCCTGAGATGGAAGTGCAACAAGCTATTGGGGAAAGTCGTCAAAGAGAGATGGTTACAAAGGAGCAACAGTTGGAGGATAGGGTCTTCAATTTCCCAAGCTTCAAAAAAGGTATGCCTCCCATGTCTCCATCTCAATCCTCTAATTTTAGCTTCCCAAGTGTTAGGAGCAATCATTCCTTCCAAGAGCCTAAACTTGAGGAGTTTCAGTTCACCACTCTGCAAGGGCAGTCTGTTCAAGAAAATTGTTTATCCCAAGAGACCCCTCAGGTCTCTCAAGATGATGAATTGCCTTGGAAACTTTCATGGACTCTACCTCCTGGTTGTCAGATGCCAAGTCTCTTCAAGGATGCTAGTAAAGAATCAAAGCAAGGACCTATGGTGGATGAGCCTTCATGTGATGAAGAGGAGAGAAAATCAGAGGTGTCAATGTTAAGTGATGATTGTGACAAGTTGGGACAACAAGGTGAAGAAATGGAGATTGATGCTCAAACTGGGCTCTTGGTTGATTTATTTGATGAGCTTCCCCTTTTTTTTTAAGAAGGAGAAGACGTTCCATTACCTATGGCTGAAGGTCAATAAGGACAGAGGGGTCACCATCAGCAGAGGATTTATAAAGAGGAAGATGCCATGTCTTTGTTTGATGAGCTGCCTAGTTTTGTTGAGCCAGATGTAAAAGATAGAGTCATGACCACTTCTACAATTTTGCAGCGGCTGGAGGGAATTGATCCTAATGATATGCTAATTCATGAGCCTGCAGTTATAGAAGATATTTTGAAAGGAAAGAGCATAGAAAAAAACCTTGAAGAAAGTTATTTTTTCAATATCGTAGAAGGTTTTTGTGACAGATTATGTGAGGAATCTTTGTCCCCTGGGGGAAAAGGTTCAAATTTATGTGCCCGTTGAAAGAGGCCTGATCTTGGATTGCTCTCTTCCTAAAGATCTTATACATGAACATGAGTTGGAACCAATTCCAGACCTTTAGAGAGTTGATAGTTTTGATGAAATCTTAGCCTATTTAACAGAAGATGATAGTCCCCTGACCATGGAAGAAGAGTTCACATGGCTATTCATAATGAAAGACAACCATGAAGATTCATAAAATAATAAGCAAAGTTCTGATTTTAGACTTTCAAGAGGCTTCCCCATCAGATACTTGTCCCAGGAGGAGTTTAATGAGACATCCTTATATGATCAATTTGAGGTGAGTAAGCTTGATCCCATTTTTCAAGAGGCAATCCCAAATTTTCTGATGTACTTTTATGTGCCTCATGTCTTGTTAGCTATCCTTATGCATTCAATGCAAGATATCCTAAGGAGGAAAGGTAGCTATTTTAACATTCTAGTGAATGGTTTTGTTTGACCAGTTTTCTATATTGGTTAGTTTAGATTAGGTTAGTTTCCCTGCTTTCTTCCAAGTGCTTTGCATAGTTAGTTGTTTCTGCTTGTATAGTTATTTTCTCTATTTTGGTTCATTGTCCCTCCTCCTATTTTCAATACTCCTGCCTCCTATAAGTTTTTGTGTACTTAATAAGGACTCCTTTCCCAATGGAATTCCATAAGGCCACTGGTTTTATATGTCTAGCAGGCTAACATTCAACAGAAATCACCAAAAATGTTACCCAAATTTCCCATCCTGTCAAATTTTGGCTACAGTTGGAGTAAATGAGGCTCCCACAAGGGTAGAGCCTAGATTGCAGGGTTTTTGTTCATGCTTTTTGGTCTTTGCCTTGCTTTTTCCATATTTCTAGATCTGGTTTTAGCCTTTGTTCATGTCTTAAAGACCTAATTCATGCAAAAAACCCTATGAATTCGTGTAAACCATAAGTTCTTGGCGGCCCAATCTAATTCTTCATTACCTTTTCCATGCCACTTAAGTTCTTATTTTATCATGTGTGATTTGGTTGTCTCTTAGTCGGGAAACCCAGAGGGAATATTCTTTTTTCATTCAACAACTTCGAGATTGCCTTAGTCACGTGATCTCGAAAGGAAGTGGAAAATGCTCTTTTCATCGGGAAACTTAACGTGAACCGTTGATGCAGTGTAATACCCCTCTAACCCTAATATAAGTTTTGTGTTTTTGAATGAAGTAAGATCTTTTGATGTTTTCTTACAGCTTAAGTTGTTCATGATAGTTGTTTGATCTATTCCTATAGTTTGTTTATAATGATTTCATAAACCATTACCCAAGGATTCTAATATAAGACATACTGTCTAAAGGTATAATTTTTGTATGTATTTATCTTTGTGTATGTATTGAGGAGCTTCAAGACCTTTATGAATATATTTAGGATGTTATATATGGATATATATATAAGCAATTATTTATATTTTCTTATATTAAGGTTACTTTTGATGAATCTTGTATGTCATTTGATGATTTGGGATATGTCTCATGATTATGTTGATTTATTATTAGTATTGATTAGTACTAACCCAATGCTCAAGATTCTAACCTTCGCTAGGATGATTCTACATGCTTGGTGTGTGTGTGTGTATATACATGATGTGTTTGAATGATTTAGGATGAAGTCATAGTTACTCACATAGATGAAGTCCACACAATGTATCGATCCTGGTCATCTGTCTACAATGTCTTCTTATATGTATATCTATGCACATGTATTTCTTCTCTATCATGTAGGCTTGCAGGTACCAGGCATTGACTTCACCTGGCTTCACAGGTCTGAACGTGCCCTCAAATCCTCGATGGTTGTTTTTATGGAGATAGTACTAAGGCCCTTGCATGAGTCTTCCCTTTTCATTATTCCAATTTGGGAATATTAGGGTTCCTTCTTTGTCAGTCAACCTTTGGGTG
>MU224566.1:1649484-1663880 GCA_018584345.1 Thuja plicata | reverse complement strand
ATGTTAAGGGTTGGTTCATGTTTATGGGTTAATGTAGTACCTAGCATAATGTCTACCTTATTAATACTAATCTCTTACCTAAATGTTTAGAGGAAAGTGGTACAAAGGATAATAGATATTTATAAAAACAATATGATCTAATGGCATCGGTTGATAAAAGGAATGATGATGTTAGACGATTAACTTATGTTTAATGAAAGAAACAAGTTAGGTAAATTTACCTTGTAGATCTTTTAAGCTCATAATTAAATGGATATCTTATGCATGTAAATAGTTTAGTTAATGTTGCTTTAGTAGCGACATTAGGGAACCTATGAGGACTTAAGTTGAATAAATCTTGCATTCAAGTTGTAGAAAAGTATTTCTGTTATTTTAGAGATATGATTATTTTAGAGATATGAAGTACAATGATGAATATTACTCTAGTTAAACAAAAAAAAAATACATTACTTGCATCTTATAGATATTTTATGTCTTGTCCTCTCGAGTTTCCTGGCGGGGTGTTACATGCAGTTTCGATCCTGTGGCTTGCGCTAGATCTTTAGACAAAGTCAAAAGTGAAGTTTTATTCTGAGATTAAGTGCAGCTGTTGATACAGTTTTGATCATGTTCTGTGCGCTAAGTCTCATGATGAAACCAGAGTTAGTCAAAACATTGGGAGATTCAGCGACTCAGTCTATCTCACGATCTCTAGATAAAATCAGAGTTAAAGTCTGGTTTTCTTTTTGCCTTAGTCACGTAATCTCTAAAAAGACTTGAGGTTAAGTTATTTGTTCTAAGATCACGCATGGATCATTGATCATGTTCTAAATCCTACGGCTTGTGTGAAGTCTCGCAATAAACCCTTGAGTTAGCTATTTTTCCATTAACTTGGAGTTTCTTTCAGTCGCGTGATCTCAGAATGAATCATGGTCAAGGAAGGTTAAGTCAAGACCAGCTCAGGGTTTGCAATGATTGAAGATTAGCCATTGATTTTGTTCAGATCTTGTGGATGGCGTGTAATCTCAGA
Organism: Thuja plicata; assembly: GCA_018584345.1. NCBI lineage: Eukaryota > Viridiplantae > Streptophyta > Pinopsida > Cupressales > Cupressaceae > Thuja > Thuja plicata. The sequence goes on along the minus strand of MU224566.1, from coordinate 1,662,871 downwards.
ATAAACCCCGAAGTTAGAAAATCTTCTAGTGACTTAGATTTTTCTTCAGTCATGTGATCTCAGAATGAATCAAAGTTGCAGTAAAGTTAAAGTCAAGTTATGATCTGAGTTGTTGATCATGTTTTGATCTTGTGGTTCTCTCATAATCTCGTATTGAAATGTAATATTCTTCTATGGTCTAATATTAAGCGCAGAACATTGATCTTGGGTCCGATCTTGTTGCTGACATGTGATCTCACAATAAACTCAGTGTTAAAGAGATGATCTAATGACTTGGAGACATGAAGGATTTCAGACACCCAGGGTTAAAGATGAGTCAAAGGCAAGTTAAGGCTAGGGTCAAAACTAAGGGTAAAGATCGAGCAAGTCCCAGTTGTTCTGACGGTGCACGTAATCCCTCGATGGCCAAGATGAACATGTTTAATCTTTAAGGCATTGCGCCAGGGTGCCATGTGTCTATGATCATAACTGAACTCAAAGTCATAGATAAAGATAAAGGTAGATCAACAATTGTGTTTTAAACATGAAGTCAGGTCATTTTCTAAGTTGCTGATACATACATTCGCGCCACCTATGACCATTATAAAAAGATATTCAAATATGATTTTAGAGGCTCAAGGCGGTGGTGATAAAGACAAAGTCTCAGACAGGGTAGATGAGTCTGCCACTTATTCTGATCAAATTTATGGTGATTATAGATATATTTATAACCATATCTAATCTTCTGAGATATTTTCCCAAATGCATTTGTTTAATGGATATATGTTGTAACCCTAATTTTTCCCTAACTGATTAGATGGATTGACTCTCAAGCCTGTGTGCTAGGGGAGGTTGTATATAAGTAGTTTTCAGTGCTTTTGTATCTAGTTTTTTCCAACTTATGCAAGACTTTATGTGGCATTCACCCTTCCCTCAGGTTTTCATCTATTTGTCATTTCTCATTGGAATTCAAATTATGCAAAGGCTTTTTGTGATATTTTCTCTATCCCTGGGCCTTCTTATCTGTATTTCTCTTATCTGAAGCATAATATAGTGGCTTCTATTAGATAAATCCTAGAGTTCTTGAGCCCTCTTTCTTTTTGCATCTTTGTGCACTACTGCAAATGATTTGATTTAAATGATCTCGTGGATATTGTTCAATCTCCTATCATTTTGTCTCATTTCTGTGCCTATTTGTCAGAGTGGATGTCTGTTTGCAGGTCACAGTCCGTGTCTATTCCATTGAATACACTATTGTTTGTGAAATTTTCTCTTTCCTTCAATAGCCTCTTTTCATTTTAGACCTCTCTATGAAATATTTATGCAAGCCTATTCAGGAAGTTGTGTTATGTTAGATCCAGGAAATTTCATGCTAGTTTTGGTCACTGTGTTATGATTCATGTTACCTTTGGTGTATCACCTAGTAGGATAATTTGCTTTTCAGTCATTTCCCTTCAGTTCTCCTTCTATCCCTTTTCCTTCCAAGTTTACTTTCATGTTCAAAAATAAATAAGGTGATTATCCAAGAGGAACCGGCCTAGAATTCGGAGGCTTCACTTCAGTTAGCGGAGGTCCCACAACCTAGAAGTGATTCCCATGTTATACTAGATTGTTAGGCTCAAGCGCTTAACATGGTGCAAAATTTAGTGTATAACAGTTATTAAAATCTTTGGGATATGTGTTCATGATTAGCTGTTAAATCTTTACAACATTTCAACTTATTTTTATGAATACATGGTTGAATCAGTTTATTTAGAATTGGTAGAAGTTTTATAAATCTGATTCACCCCCCTCTTAGTTACTGCTTTCCTATATTAGACTTCCAACAATCTGATACCATGTGGGATGGGGGTAGAATGGACCTCATGACCTCATGCTTTACCACATGAAGCTCTTGCCAATAGATCCAGGCCCCCAATCCCATATAACTATCTCTATTAAGACTGATAATAGTTCTGGTAGCCTTGACACTGTTTGTTTCACCATTTTGATTCGATTTGGTTTTTGATATTGTTAGGGTGTTGTTAATGTGTTGTTAACGTGCTCCTGGTTGTTTTGACTGTTAGCCTTCTAGACTAGTTGTAATGGGATAACACCCTAGTTTTTTCTGCTTTTAATATAAAAAACCATCTCTATTAAAAATAGCCATAGCAATATAATAGAATAAAAATAAATAAAATATATATCATCAACAAACTAGCCTTAAAAGGAGGTCACAACAATCATATTAAGATATTGCTACAATCTATTCTAATAAAATCATATACAATATTAACTTGAAGATGCTAAATAAATTTTAAATTAATACACGACCATGCCATCAAATAGCAATTCTTGAAAAATACCATTGATTTCCATAATACCTATGCAAATATGAATATGCCACTTAATCATTATATTTCCCCCAACAAAATCCATACACCTATATATAATTATTAAAATGTGGGGATACAATAGTACTACCAAAATCAACAATAACATAGATGTCCAAAAATCACTTGTTTACTTAATTTCCATATAAAACATATGTAAAAATATATATAAACAATAAGTAGTAATTTTGTGGTTCAAAATATCAATTATTTGATAAATTATGAATATATCATCTTTATATACAAGCAAACAATGTTCTATTAATTTGTTGTAGTTCAATTGATGAAGATGTTTGACTCGCCAAGAGTTTGATTATTTGTTGAATGGGAAGGTAAATAAACACCAGACCAATTTTGACTAGTTCGGCATGTTCATTTTGGAAAGCCATGTCGTCAAGATTTTGAGAATTAAACAATCCAAGTGCGAAATCAAACAAAAGATGGTAAAGTTGGCCCTAACAGAACGTACAGTTGAAGCCTTGTGGTTACACTTTGATGGCCAAAACAACCTACTAATGTGAGGGCACATAAACACAAGTTTAGTTTTTAGTGATCTAAATAAAACACCCATTTCAAACTTCATGATAGAAATTTGTTGGTTGTTAAATACAAAGACAAATAGACACATGCTTAGACTTTGATGATGCAACAACAAACTCATTTCAAAACATATGATGAAAATTTAGTAGTCTAATAAAAAAATTATATAATAGAAACAACTCTCTTATGGAAATTTAATTTTTTTTTGACATTGTACAACAAAACAAGGGGAAATAAATTATAATATTGTGTATTGATTTAACAAAAAGACATCATTCCTATCCATAAATATGTAAACAAAACACCTTAAATATTCAAACTAAGACAATCAAGTTCAAACAATCTACTTTACAAGGTGTTAACCGTGGAGATGGTTGTCCACTTTCCTAATAAGGACAAACTTGAGTATTAATGCTGACAAGGATGCATGTTATTTACTGAAAATAATACGTGTCACTACAAATCTTCCACGTCATATAATGAATTTGAACGAAACGTGCGATTCCTTTTCGACATAAGACATAACTTCACATGTGCGAGACAATTTTAGTACAAAATATTCAGTCCACGTGTGCTGCTTACATCATCACTACGCTCACCACGTGCGACCAAAAGCTTAGATGATGTACCCTTGCTTTAATTGGAAAAATTATCCAAAATTAAAAATAGCATCAAGACTAACTTTAAGTATTCTTGGTTTTACAACTCAATTTTAAAAAATTGCATATTTAGAGCCATTTTTTAAGTTTGGAATTTGATTTAAGATTTTTGTAAGTTTTTTAGATTTGATTATTTCAAGTATATGATTTTTTTATTTAAGCACTTTGGTTTGAAATTTTTATAAAGCTTTTAAACTAAAATGGCATATTTATAAATTTAATTATGTATGTATGTATAGAGAATTATTTGACATATATATTTATAAGTAGATAAATGATGTAATATTGTATGAAATTAGTTTCTTTTTTTCATGTTGTGTGAAAATACTTTACATTTTATTAATATAATATAAAAATTACATATAGATAATAATTTTTCATTCAAAATGGTTATTCTGACACCCTATCAAACCACTCTTTCCCTAGCAAAACCGCTTACAAAATAGACTATCGCCATAACCAACCTTGCCCCACTATACTATGCAAGCATTAAATAACATGACTGTTTACATTTACAATTTTACAAAATGTCATACGAATAGTTGCTTTTTGAACCAGACATACACCTAAGCCATGCAAAATTAGAGTTTTATAACAACAAAAATAAGAAACAACATGAAAAGGGCATTTAGCCTAGAGAGATAGATTTCGTCAAGCCTTAAACATCACAAACTAAGGAAAAAATTAAGCTTGCAAAAAGTAAGTCAACTTTAACTCTTGATAAGTAGGAGATATTTTCCACAAGTCAAATTGTGACATTGCTATCAAGATTCAACTGTGTAGTATTTTCAGTCAAACTCATTGACCTATGTTTCATGAGTAGTGGTTCACAAGAACCCATCTCTCATGAGAATGAATGGAACACTTAACACTCATTGCATCTAGGTGATGCTCACAAAGGTGAAGCACCGGGACTTCCCGAGAGGTCACCCATCCCAATACTACTCCAACTTGAGCGCGCTTAACTACAGAGTTTCCTCCATAGTTAAACTCACTTTGCTTGTAAGCCCATTTGCAAAACCTTCATCAAGTGTTGTGCCTTATGAACCATTCATTAGAAAGCCCCTGAAGCTCATCAATTGATAAGTAGGAAATATTTTCCACAACAAATCATACATTCGTATGTGATGTTTATAACTAAGGACTGTTCTGACCCTCCCTTCATCTTGCCTCGACCTAACTCGAGTCGTCACTTCCTTCTCATGAAAATACTCCATGAGGGATTCCCATCCCACTTGGGTGTCTATTCTACGTCCCTTCAGTAATCATGTGGCGCTCCAGATAATGAATGGCCCAAGGTTGTCTTCCCTTGCACCTACACCACACCAATCACCCTCTTCATCCTTAATCCCTTTCCTTGCTATCATCGAGGCCGACATTGCCTTCAGGGTGAAGAACCACTCATCATCGATACATTCTCTCATTACCCACTCAACTTTCACCTTGGTTCCTAACTCTAGCCCCCAGGCCAAAAATATTGATACAATTTCAACACTCACCTGATATCACTATTCGGTCTTCCTAAATTCTTCTCCCAAAATGTGATCCAGTATCTGTAAAAGCATAGAATCCCATAATAAATGATCTCTATCCCAACTATCCCATCTGTCTCCAATCTTGCTAAATAACGATGGCTTTCACTATTCCAAATGATTGTATCATTCCCAAAAACTTGCAGTGTTATTAGCATTTATTGACACTACCCACTTGGACAGAATGCTCACCACATCATTCCAGAGCGATAGTCATGTGATATTTTAAAGGCTTGAAAAGTATGTACATCTTGATTTAATGAATTTATTAATGTTCCAACCCAAAGCTCTACCTTGCATTAGAGCATTCACAATGATCATCGAGTCACCCTCCATATGGATCTTTTCAACCCCTAATGTTTTACTGGTAAGGCTCCTTCAAATGTTGTTTGAGCTTCAACCATATTGTTTGAACCATCCTTTATTTTTTTTTTGCTTCAATTGCTATAATATTGCCCTTGAAATCTCTTGCACTAAAAGGACCCAAGTTTCCTTTTGAAACCCTATCAAAATTGAGCTTAATCCACCCTTCTTCTAAGTGCATATATATATATATATATATATAGTATCATCTTAAAATGGAAGCACTTCTATGTTAAGAACGTTTAGCCCTCCTTAGGGGATTTTTTTGACCACCATCATACTGTCCCCTCATTTCTGCATCATCTCCTGCTTCTGTGCCTGTTTAGGACCCTGATTGGGCCTCTCCGGGCACCTTCTATCCCACATGACACATTTTGCAAGGGTTCTGACCCCCTGGGTCAAGGTCGACCTCGACTTGACCTAGGTCAGGGTCAAATTCGGCCTTGACCTAGGTTAGGGTCGACCTTGACCTTGACCTGGGTCCCCTTCCAAATCTGGAAGCTTGTCGGCTTCCGGAGGTCATCAAAATTTCATTTTCCCGCTTCCGGGTCGGCTGTTTTGGGTTCCGAAGTGGCAAAATCCTAAATTATATTTAATATAGGTCCTCTTCTAGGGGGATGGGTCTAATTAGAATTTAATTCTCCTATGTCGGCCTCCTTAGAAGATTGTGCCCTAGTTTCATATAAAAGGAAGTTCTCTCCTCTCATTTTCTCTTAGCGATATTGAGCAAAAAGAAGTCTTCTAAGTGCAAAAAGCTCTAACCAAGATTTTGTCAAGAAGATAAAGGTTCAAGCATCCATTATTCTACATGTTTCCAAGATTTCAAGGTGTTCAAGTCTTCCTCTCAAGCATTCAAGTTCTCCATTGAAGATCAAGGATTCAAGCTTTCAAGCCTTTGAAGGGATTTGGTTCCAACATTCAAGATTTATCATAAAAAGCCCTAGATCTAGCCATCATGATGGTGTGATCTTCCTTCAAGATGCTTTATACATCCTCAAGACTCTTTCATCATCTCTTCAATGTGGATTTCAAGCTTACAATCATGGAGGTTTATGGTTTCTAAAGTCCAGGCTTTCATATCTACATACTTGTTTACATTTGAATTACATTGCATATCTATTTGAATATCATAGCTTCATTGTTAGATTCAATTCTACTACTTGCTAGCATTCTTATTTCAATTATTGATTTCAAGGTTAATTCCTAAATCGGGGTTTGACTAAGGCAAACCCCTCCCCCCAACAAAAAAACCTCTTTTATTGCAGGTACAGGTTCAGGATTGAAGATTTGAACTCATATCTGGATACCCTTTTCAGTGAACTATCGGGATCCGCAAACAGATTTTTTGTCAGACCTGTGCAGGTCAGGGTCGAGATTATTGGGTCAGGGTGAGATTAGTGGGTCAAGGTCAACCTTTTTCATAAGACGGTGTTGGATCAGAAAAATAATTCTGTGTTTTGTTCGTCTCTGTGTTCCGGTTCCGGATCATACTTCAAATTTTCCAGAAACAGAGTACAAACCTCAGAAAACAACATTCTTTGATCTGCAATATTTCAAGGTTAGTGTATTTCTCCTATCCATTTCAATTCAAATCCTTAATCATTCTAAATATATCACACATTTACATTCATTCACACACATTTTAAGAGGGAAACCTAGGATCTCCTTTAATCTTATTTCTAATAGATTGATTCATTTATGCATTGATCCCTTCTAGGTTGATCAATTTGGATCTTTCCTTTGTGCATTTGAGAATAAAGGGGAATGTCTTATTTATCCCTCCACTCTAAACATTAAATGTAAGGTGATAAGTGATTTGAGTATCAAAACACTCTTAGTCCATAAACATCATTTTTCTATCTTATATATATATATATATATATATATATTCTTTATTTGTAATTAGTTGATAGGCTACTTGTGGGAGCATTGCTCCTAAAAAAAAATTATGCAATAAAATTTGTAGCCTCTTTGGTTGTCTTTTTTTTTTCTTCGATCATGCAAATCTCTTGGCTCAGATACTATTTGCTTCTCTATTTTTTCCCACTTCTATCTTTGTATTTTTTCCCTTATCCCTCTATTTTTTTTATCCCTTATCTATTCCTCTATGTTTTGCTAATCCATATTTGCTAATCTTGAACTGTTTTGCATGACCTAAACTTGGACAATAAAATTACAACTGCATTTTATGCTTTGTACAGAGCCCATGATAGTCTCAAAGGGCGCATAAATGGCTATTCATTAACATCTTAAGCACATTAGCACATACAAACATATAGGTAAATTTTTGCAATTAAATTCCTTGTATATCTATTTATTCAAATAAATTTCTTTCAAAAGTATGGGCTATCAACATACAAGCAATTAAAATGTTCTATTATATTTTTTAATCGCTCAAATTCTTTCTCTTACCTCATCCAACACAAGAGTATAATATGCCAGGAGAGTGAACATTACAAAAACATGGTAATTTTATCATTAAATGCTTGGTGGTCACCTGAAACTGTAGTTGACAAGTTGTATATATGTCAATTATGGAGGCAAAAAAGATTATAGAAGTCTTGCAAACATGGAGTGAATGTAGGTGGGTCCATTATTATTTCCAGATATGTTGATGTCTACAAGGGGATTGTTGTGAGAACTATTGCTAAATTTGGTGCAATTAAAACTATGTTCTTGAGTAATTCAATGGAAATGAAACACAAGCTTTTTTCCCCAAATACTAAGTGGTTATCACTTAATGGAGCCCCATATGGAAGTGCACGATGAAAGAAATGGGAGGTCCTTATGCTTTTTTGACTCAATTTTTGTGCAGAGAAGAAGAAAGGAGAAGAAACGAGACATGGTTAGGTCTTAGAGATGATCAAAACGATTCTATTTGTATTTATAGCATTGGGGTTGTTGTTGACGAATTATATTTCTATACAATTCAATTATTATTTTTGGTTATTTGATATATTATTGTATAAAGTTTTCAATCAGAAAATAAAAAATTGAAATCTTTTTTTTTACGTTGTATATATTTTGTATGTCATTACTCTTATTCTGCATTTAATATAAAAACTATAACTCATTGAATTGTGAAAAAGTTATCTTTTGTAAGCTATTTTTTGTTGTTGTTCTTTTTATAATTTTAGAAGTTAATTTTCTTGTGACTAAACACTACCAAACATGTCAAAATTAGTTTCGTCACATGTTAAGTGTCGTTCATAATGTTACCATGTATGGTAAGTCATTGAGGTGTTATAGGCATTTTTAGAAATTGAGCAAGTTTTGGGAGGAGGAATTTGATGGTCACTCCTACGTGTTATATACAATTTTTATGATGGTTTTTTTTCTATTGAGTATAATTTAAGAAACCATTACAAAAGTTTAGTATCGGTATACAAAAGTTCACCACCACAACATAAATAGCTCTTGATTAGGAGAGTAGTCTATGGAGTATCATACAAAATAGGCTATGCAATGCTAGGGATAATTATAACAATTAAAATATATATTACAAATCAAAAAAGGTATTACTATTCAAATTTCATTGTCCTTTCTCTCTACCCATGCATTCCATCCATAGGTCCCTTCCATCCACTTCAAAATATTTTCATCTTGGATGAAATTATTGTAAGGATGCACTAAATTGGCTGCTCTTGGTTGCTGAGGAATGACTACTGGAGGTAAGACTGTAATGGGAATGTAAGGAACATGCACTGCTCTGTCTTGTCTTACCTTCTCCATGATATCATTCAATTGTTTCTTGAGGTTGTCCAAGGCTTTTTCAAATGGTGTTCTCTCAGGATGGAGTTGGGCAGAGGTGTAACCAGATGTTATCTCTCTTTTGAGCATTTTAACCTCTCCATCATTTAGAAAATCAAGGAACTTGTTCTCCTCTATCTTCATGATCACATTAACCTACATTACAACATTGGAAAAAATGAGTCTCCGCAGAGTCTCAGTGAGGTACCTTGATCTACCATTGAAGATGTAATCATTACTCACTTTCCAAATGGACCATAAAATTTCAACATAAAGTATAAACCAAAATATATTACTGCTATTTTTAAGGCTCGATAATTTTCCATCAATGATATGTTGCAAACTAAAATTACAATGCAAGTATAAACCAAAAACCCCCCATACTTTTTTAGCAAAAAAAATGATTAATGGATTCGCAACACTTGCAGAGAGAATAAATATTAGGCCCCCCATTAGTTTTTTTGACCGACAGTTTATGCAGGAGGAAACACCACATGAAACAATATTTTTTGGCTCTATAGGTCCATTAACAGCTTGTTCCAGTCAAAAGTACCCAGGCTCAAATTCAACAGGTATTGAGGTGCTAAAAAATATTATGGTCATCAGTAAGGAGTTAATAGACATATTTGGCTTTAGTGTTGGGGAGAATGGTACTATCGGGCCACTTTAGGTGAGATATTCTCTCATTGCTTCTCTCACATTTTTTGGGAAGATCCAAATTGTTGTAGGCTTCCCTCAACATTGAGTAGGTTCTCCATTGTGATTGTAGGATGCCGAATTTATTTCACAATTCATGCCAACTAATAAAACTCCCCTCCTGAATAATATCTGAGAACTTCTTAATGCCTTTATTTTCCCAGCTCCAAGCTGAGCATCCCTAAATTAGTGCAAGGGGTTTATCTCCATGTTTTAAGTTCCACCAAACTGATTTTCCCCCACAAATCATATTGTTCTCATAAATTTTTTTTTAGTAATCAACTTTCTGTCACTATCCAAACTCTTCCGAATTGCCTTAAAGATGTTGGATCCTGTAACTTTGATTGCAAAGTTACCTAACTATAAATCATTGATGTGTAACCCCTTCCAGGATGAGGTCTTTAATGGACTGGCTCTAGAAATATTATTTTTGATTAGAAACTTCCAAGGTTCATCCCCTAATGTGGCTTTTGAAATCCATTTGACTACACGAGTAATGCCTTGTGTCCTTAAACATTTCAAGCCCAACCTGCCACAGTCTTTGTTCATAGTGCACCATTTGCACCTAACAACATGTCTCTTTTTTATTTCCTTTTTGATCCAACCATAAGAAATCTCTGATTCTCTTTTGGATATAATTTATTTTTGCATGATTAAACAACCAAGTAGAGACATAGTAAATTGTATACAAAGACAAAACAATTTGGCAGATTTTGAACCTTCCTGCTAAAGAGAGATAATGTGTATTCCATTTTCCCAAATTCTTGGCAATTTTATCCTTTATCCAACTCCACATCTCCTAAGTATGGATTTAATTAGAAAGGGATCCCTAAGTATCTCACTTGGTGATTGGGGCTCTCCCACGAGAGAGAAAACCTGTTACACTAGCTAGGGGGTGATCATTTCATCCCAACATAATTGATTTGGGCAGAGAGACTTTACTCCCAGAGGCTTCACATAAGAGGTCTAATTTATCCATGAGATTACTAGCATTTTCTTCTATAAGCTCAATAATAATAGCTGTGTTATCAACAAATTGAATGTTGGATAGTTCATCCCCATTAGGGAGGTCAATGCCTTTGACTTTAGGGGATAGCGAGTTGTCTCTCAACAAGTGATAAAGAATATAAAAAAATTGAAAACCTAAGAATGTGCCAAGGGGCATCCTTGTATTAATGATCTAGTTAGTAAAAATGGTTTAGACCTCACTCCATTAAATTCTACCCAGGCATTGGCACCGTTCATTAGTGTTTGGACTATTTGATAGAAAAGGTTAGGGACGCAAAGGCTCTTGAGCATCATAAATTTAAAATTCCATTGTATCTTGTCATATGATTTCTTGTAGTCCAGTAGCAACATTAAGACCTATTGATTGGAATCTCTAGCCCAGTCCATAGCCTCCTAGAAAGTGATCACATTCTCTAAGATGTAGTGACCCTTTACAAAACTAATTTGGGTTGGATTAAACACACGAGGTAATATATTTTCCAATATTAGTGCAATTATTTTGGCTAGAATCTTGTAGGAAACATTCAAAAGTGTAATGGGCCTCCAATTCTTAATTAAGGTTTCATCTCCCTCTTTAGGGATGAGTTTGATCAGACCTTAATTAATATTTGATCCAAGAGAAATATTATCAATAACTTCTGCATAATTCAGGATCTTTGCAAGATGGAATGGTTTTGGCTCTTCTCCATATGAAATTATGAAATGGTTTGATTGTTAGTACAATGACAAGGTAAGTATGGCTTCTTTATCTAATGATTTTTTCGTTTTAAAATGCAAATCAGAAGAAATTACAAATATTTTCCTGTCCTTAGAAAACTCCATTTTCAAAGGATGAAATTTTTCCTTTTTAGATTGGAGGCCAAATTTCAACCCTAATTTGCTGAATGATTTCTGTTTTGAAAGAGCCGTCCTCATTCAAAACGTCCTTGTGGAGCTTATTAGCTTAGGTTTTTTTAAAAGTGTATCGAATTATTATGGCAATTATGTAGGAATGATATAAATTGTTTGCCCTCAAACAAGTAACATTATTATCACCAAAATGGACATTAATATGAAAACCCTAGCTCCTATTATAATAAATAGTCTTGATATAGTTTATGAAATCAACCCGGTAATCCTACAATATGAAATTATCGCTGATATGGAGGATTCAAAAAGTATGGGTAATAATAATATAATGCCACAGGAAGATGTAGGAACTAAGGAAAACATAGTGATGGATTCTACCCATAAGAGATCGAGGAAGGTGAGATTGTCAAAGTATGTAAGGTTTTGAACAACTCTCCATCCCCTGTGTTTGTCTCTGATCCTTGCCCTAACCCTTTAAAAATTATCTGTTCCGACTACAGACCCTATTTTCCCTAAGTGTGATCATACCCCCAATTATGTCATGACAGTGTTACTTTGGCATAATTCATTTTAAATCAAATTTAATGTCCTAGGTGATTTTTATCACTGAATTATATTAACTATTATAGCCATACCATTCAAATCAATTCAAAACCAATTAAATGAAATCAAATTCAAACATGGCTATACTATTTAATCATAAAGGAATAAAATAAACCCTGAATCAATTGCTCACTTACAAATGAACCCATTCCCCTAGCCTAATTAATTTAATTAAAATGGCTATAGTCCCCTTAATTATTAAAAAGTAATAAAATGCTTAAATAATTAAAACCTATATATTTGAATGAATTATGTCATATGATTCATTTCATTTATATTCCCCTAAAACCCAACCCAACCTATCTCAACCACTTCTACCTTAGGTTCTAACCCATCCCAACCTATTCACACTTGCTAATCTAATTCTAATCCTAAATTCTATCCTAACCCACCTCCTAATGTTGTCACATTCCATTAAGGAATGATTAAGGACTCCACCCACTTGAGAAAGTCAAGGAATCTCAAGATTCCTTCCTCAAGTCCACTTTCTCAAGCCACCCTCTTACGCCCTTCCCATGCTTCTTTAAGGCTTTCATTAATGCCTCATTAATGAAGATTCCTTAAGCCCATGTCTCTCCCATGCCTATTGAATGCCCAAGGCATTTATTTCTCTTACACACCATTAATGAGTTTTTCAACTCCATTAATGCACCTTGTCCCCCTCTCTCTCCTCATTCTTCTATAAATAGAAGGCATTTTTGAGAGCAAATAAGCCTTTACCTTATATTGAAAATGCATTGTTATGCTGCTAGGATTTAGATGCATTCATATTTAATTCATAGTTTCATTATCATGCATTGTTATTATCTCCATTTTTAGAGCTAGGATGCATTGCTTAATGTTTAATAGCTTGTTTTAATTTAAATCTTTCATGCTAAGTCGTATATGTCACTGATAGTAGCATAATCAGAGGGCTATTATGTTATTAATCACACTCTTCTTAGTTAGAAAGCAATAGGTCGATATTAGTGGTTTTATATGCTCATCTAACCCCTTTTTCGCTAATGCAATGATCTATTGAAGTGTTGTGTCTTTC
>MU224566.1:1624566-1649434 GCA_018584345.1 Thuja plicata | reverse complement strand
TTAGTTAGAAAGCAATAGGTCGATATTAGTGGTTTTATATGCTCATCTAACCCCTTTTTCGCTAATGCAATGATCTATTGAAGTGTTGTGTCTTTCTTAAATAGGTACAAAAATCACACACACATTTCTGGCACTCACCGTGGGGCTCAATTCCAGATTTGGCCTCATTTTTCACCTATTTACCTTCCTAGTTTTTAGGTCCAGAATCATTTCTAGTCATTCTGGCTTGCATCCGGGATACGCCCTCGCATCACAGAAAATGAGGCTCGCATCTGGTATTTCCCATATCGCTTTAAGTTTAGGATCACATCCAGGGAACATTCAGTCGCATCTAGTAAGGAAAGTCACATTTGGTTTCTATGTCATTTGTTGTATTTCTGGATCGCATCTGGTGAAAATTCTAATGAGCTTCATTGCCTAACCACTAACGTTTGCGTGCTTGACTTCTTTGGTCTTTTAAACATCTTAACATGTGTTTGCAGGTTGCCATCAAAAGATTTTCTTGGGAGTTGGATGAAGGATACTAACATGGTTTTTCAGGTTGCCCAACCCCCATCTTGACCTCTATTTACATGCTTTAAACACTAAGAAACATTTTCTAATCTTCTAATAAACTGACTAGAGGACTATGCTCTTTTCCTCTTGAGGAAAATCAGAAACTCATACATTAGTTTAAGAGTTGAGAGGAATTTAGAGTGAACTGAACCAGGCCAATCACATTGTATAATTTCTTTTGGATCAGTAATTAAACAAAAACAAAGCACTTAATATTATGGGCAAATTGAACAAGTTTCATCGTCTAATTTTGGATCAGAAATTGAACAAGCTACTCATTAAATATTGCGATTAAATGAACAAGGCAAATCTATTTTCAAGCATCCTATTTTCATTAAATAGGAACATCTTAAATCAAGCACAACATTGCTTGAGGGAATGAACGGTTTGCTTGATTTTGTTTTGGGAGAAACCGGCTTGGATTAGGAGAGTATGCTCTTCTTCTTCGGAAGAATCAGAAATCTAGACGTCCTACGCTCGCCAATCCTTTGTACACATATTTAATAGTAGAGGGCCTACCCATTGAGGAAAAAATCTCCCGGGAACGACCCAAGTGAGGACAAGTTTTACGCCAACCCTTCCAACTCACTATAAATAATTGCTTCCTCGTAGGCCAAAGCCTCGGAAGACGGAGCCGATTTTGTTCATAGAATTTTGACATCATTCTTTGAACATGCTTGGGTATATGTAGAGTGGAGCCGCTTGAATCTTGCTTGTGAGACTACATATATTTAGGTACTCATAGGTATATACGCCTCAATTTTGCCTTGTGCAATTCTATGGGGATGATTTCAAATGGATTGCCCAATAATAGACAACACTTGAACTGAAAGAATTCCTGATTCATCCCTGAAAGGGTGATAATCCTTGTGCAAGGCAAAAAGTAATTGCCCCAAGACACTCGTCATATTGTGCCCTCACTTGCGTTTGGAGTCGGCTAATAAAACATCATGACTGGAGCCATTGCGTGCTTGGTGATGGTTGTATTCTGATTAGCATTTGAGTGTGTACCTAAGTCAACGAGCAAGGATTTTCATCCTCCACCTAGAAAATAGGGCAAAAAGTGTGTTTGTTCCTATAACAATACAACGTTTGCTTGATGTGTCTGAAAAATCACTAAAAAGATAAACTCCTTCAAACGAGCAACAATATTCAAACCTTCAGACACATGTGTTTTTCACTCATCGACGAATCTCAGAAATCAAACTGCAATCAGACAAACTTTACGCACTTCTAAGATGAATTTTTAAAAACTGATTAAAACTAACAGAGACATCAAAAAATTGCATCCCGTATGTCCTGTATCGTATCTAGTATTTAGGATCGCATCTAGTATCCTAGCTTGCATCTTGTTAGCACATTGTCGCATCTAGTACATAAGCTCGCATATAGGGTCATTAGTAGCTCACATCCAGTATTTCTAGGATCGCATCTGGGAGCTTGCATCTAGGACAGTGGGAATTTGAAAGACAGTTTCTCAGAAAGTCTCAGTTGATTTGGATACCCTTTTGACTCTTTAGTCTGTCCATGTTGTCTTTTCTGGTCTCCCTGTCGTTATATCAAAACACTTTTTCGAACGTCCACCTTGCATGTCTGACCAGTTTGTCATAATCCATCTCAATACATGTGGTCTATCTACTTCTTACAAACACTTGGTTCCCAGCTCACTATCAGGGCATTCTAACCCTCTGACTTTGGCATCATTTACTTCCACCAAAACTCAAACGATACTTCCACCTAGACACACTCACTTGAAAGATTCAAGATACTTCCTGACACTCTTGGGAAACGTTGACGAAAGTTGAGAAACAACTTCATGGTTAACACAAGACGCAATAAGTACACCTCTAAAGGTTTGAAAGTGCCTCCTAAAATACTGCACTTTCCAGGGGAAACATCTCACAGTTCCCTACTTGATCTAGAGTCTCCACAAATGGACAGACCCACTCGCGGATGGAGTGAGGCTTTTGAAGAATATGACAATAGAAAAAGCCAAAAGCACGAAGATATCAATAAGAATGAAGAAACTACCTTTGAACATCATCCATTTGGATTGGATAGTGAGGGGGAGATCCCTGAAGATGAGTACGATAATCTCAAATAGAGTAAGAGGTTCCATAAGATATTGGAAAGGAAAATTGATGACAATAAAGAGAAATACTTCCTCCATTTGGCATCCACTGGTGTGAAATTATCCCCGGATTATGATGTGGAGAAACTCAAAGAAAAGGAGGTACCAACTCCTATATCCATTCTCACGAAGCAACTCACTTTGATGCAAATAGAGCTTGCAAACCTCAAACAGGAGAAAGAGAAACCCAAAAAAAAATACTCTTTGGACACCATTTGTCCATTCCCTTTTGACAAGAGTATCACGATGGTTCCATTCCCTCCCAACGTGGCACGACCAAAATATGACAAGTATACGGGAGAAACTGATCCACATGATCATGTTCAAGAATTTTGTACTCTTAGCATAGAGTACATGCATGAACCCACTTACCTCATGTGACTATTTCCTAGAAGTCTAGGAGGCAACGCCATGGAGTGGTTCTCAAAACTGAACCCTAAGGTCAAAAATTTTGAGGAGTCGATTCAACGATTTATCCAACATTACTCCTACAACATCCAACATGATGTGACTATGATGGACCTATGTAATACTAAATAGAGGACCGATGAATCATTTACACACTTCCTACAAAGATGGAGGAAAATCTTTGCACGGTACTCAAGATCTATCCCTGAATCTGAGAAGATGGAAATTTTTGTCAATAACTTGGTACCAGAATTGAACTACGCATTGAAAATGCAAGATTCCCCTAGTTTTGACAGGATTATTAAAAATGCCCTTCGCATCGAAGAAGTTATGGTCAGAAAGGGGGATATCACTCTTCAAAATGATAACAAACCTAACAACTCCAAGCCTAAATGGCAGAAATAGAACAAAAATGTTGTCAACGATGGCGTAGTAGATGCATCAAATGTTGGCCCTAAACCCGAGGTATTCAATCTAACCAACAGTATGCAAGAGAGAAAGGATGCCAAGGTAACAACGCCCATACCTAAAGCAAACAATGATAATAGAAAGGGTCAGACATGGACTTCAAAACCTCAAAGAACATTCACTCCTTTAGGAGAACCTCTCAAAACTGTTATAAAAACACTATTGGATAACAAAGTTCTCACGATCCCAGATTCCACCGTGGGAACCAATGGTCAAACCTAGATGGTGGGATGATAACTCCTACTGTGTCTTTCACAAGAACAAAGGGCACAAGACTAATAATTGCCTTAAACTTAAACATGTCATTCAAGACCTCATTGAAGGAGGTAAGATCAAAGTTGATGGACACACTACCAATGAAGATCATACAACATTCAATAAACCATTTCCTAATTACGACAAAGGAGAAACATCTAAAGGGAAGATTAATGAAGTAAACTACACCTATTCCAATAATGATAATGTGATCAATATGCTAGACGTTAAAACAAAATCAATCAATGTGGTCACAATCAAAGGTGTTTCATTCCACTCGAATGCAGTGACACAGAGCCAAGCACAGGTCACGATCAAAGGACCCCCGAAACTAGTATCAATGTCCAAGGTTTCTATCATTATTTTCCTAAACCAACAACAAAACACGTGGTTACTATTCCTAGAGCAAAGTATGACTTGGTAGACCAATTGCAACGAACCTCTGCCAAAATTTCTATTTTTGAGTTGCTCAAAATATCCACAGTACATAGGGAAATCCTAGAACAAGCTCTACATGCTGCTAACATCCCAAAGGATATTGATATAGACAAATTCCAAGCGATGGTTAATCACATCTCAGTGCCACATTACCTCTCCTTTTCTAAAGAGGATGATAAGTCTTTGACACATCCACATAATCAACCCCTCCATATCGAAGTCCTCATTCATAAATCTCGTGTTAGACGCGTATTGATAGATGGAAGCGCAGGATTGAATATCTGTACACTTAATCTGATCAAGAAACTGGGTCTTTCAAAATAGACCATTGAATCTAGAAGAAAAATAACTATCAAAGCTTATGACAAGGAAGAAATATCCTTTAAAGGACTTATTGTTCTCCCTATCAGAGTCAGACCAATTGAGAGGAATGTCATATGTCAAGTTCTGGATTTACCTCTAGCCTACAATATCCTGTTGGGGAGACCATGGATTCACGAAATGCAAGCTGTGCCATCCACTTACCACTAGTGTATAAAGTTCCCACATAATGGGGTGGAAGTGATGATTCCTGCAGATGCTAACTATACTTGTAATAATATCAAAGTAGGTAGTATGATCCCGCATAACAAAGAGGCTATGGATGCGATTGCTCCTGAAACTACCAAGGACATGGTTATGAAGAGTTTTGGCAAAACCTTAAAAATTGAATAAACAGGTATGGGAGAGTACAAGATGGACCTGACTCCCTCACTCAAGAACTTCTAGTATCACCAAGATCCTAAGGAGAACCTTCCTCAACATTCACACCTACTGCATCTAAGGAGCCAAAAGTACACAAAGAAACTGGCATGGTAAAGGCATCCACATCTTCTTTAGATAATACAGAAGAACAAACAGTCTTGGACTGGCTTTACAAAGGAGAACTGGTGGAAGCTGAGGTCAAACATGTAGAGATATCCCCATAACAGTATGGAAAGGGATATGATTTCATCAAACAAATGGGATACAAAGGAAAGGGACCTCCAAACAACATAGGACAAGGGCTTATTGAGCCTATACCCATGGAGTTCCAGACTACCAGAGACAAAACATGACTGGGTTTTAATTCTAAAATTGACAAACCTGCTTCAAAAGACAGTCCAATGTTAGACAAAGGGAGTGATGAAACAAATGAGCTAGAGCAGTGGTCCTATGAAAGGTTATTACATGTTGGCACAAAGAATCCCAACTATCAAGGAGAGCGCTACGTACCTAGCTTTGAGGTACCACAAGATCTTCACACCCCTTTGTTAGCACAACCTCCCATTCAAGAGGTAGGAGACTCAACAACATATGATTCAGAAATACCCTTGATAACAACATCTACAAAAAGAACACCCCGATGCTAGGATTTACATCCTAACTGTGGGCAATTGGTCACAGTTTCACATATTCTTGATCTACCACACTTTGATCTGCAGGTAACTAACCGGGTGCACAGATAACTATTGATGAATGCTTAAATTGATCTGATGATGAGGTCACTGAATCTCATGATTATGAATGGGATGAGATATCTGTCACCACTAAAGATATTGGAATAGATACAATTCACATGTTTATGGCTTCTTCAGCTCCTCATGAATAGTCTAACACTACTCCCAATGACACTGATAATCCTGAAGCAGAAGAAGAATTCATTCTCCCTGTCAGGGATGGAGAGACTGGTGCTTTTCTAAGTCTAGAAGAAGTGCTAAGGTGACAAGAAATAAGACTCCATTTACGGAGAGATGAAGATGATAGTTCTACTGATGAGTCACTAGAGTTTGATCCACATATGACTAACAATGACCCTTTTTATGATGATCTAACTCCTATTGATCTAAACATTGAAGAAATTAATTTAATAGAACATGTCATATCGATTAATGGTCTTGATGTTGATGCGATGCTATCCTTCCCAGAGTCTGATTCCTTGTCTTTGATACACCTAGACCTCATTGATTGGACCTCATTGATACACCCAAATCCTACGCCTATCCTCAACTTTCCCAATGACTATACCCTAGCTTGCTATCTCAATGCTTGTGAACCTTACCCTTCTTCCACCAATGCAAGGAGCGAGAACATGTCATAGGAGGATATCAGGTTTCTCAGTCAAAAAATGAAAAATAAAAAGAAAAAGGGGACTGACGGTGAAAACCACATTGTGGCAGTGTTAGATCCTAAAATAGTAAAAATAAAAGACATGTCCAATGGTGAAAACATCTCAGAGGTGTCAAAGGATGAGATTCTTGATATACTCCCTAAACACTTTCAAGAAAGGTCTTCAGTTCTGATTGAACCGACACAGCCAGTAAATTTGGGCACCATTGAAGATCCTCAAATTGTACACCTTGCACAATCTTTGTCAGAAGAAGAGAAGACACAGTTCATAGAGTTCCCAAGGGAAAAGAAAATCAACTTCGCATGGTCTTATACAGATATGCCTGGACTAGATCCTAATCTAATCATGCACCACTTATCTATAGCTCCCAGGATCAAGCCTGTGAAACAAAAAATTAGAAAGATGCATCCTCATGTTGCATTGCTAGTAAAAGTAGAGCTAGAGAAATTGTTGAAAGCTGGATTTATTAGAGTCATTGCCTACGTAGGATGGATCTCCAATGTGGTCCCCGTGTCTAAATCTGATAAATCTATCAGGATCTGTACAAACTTTAGAGACTTAAACAAAGCATGTCTGAAAGATGACTTCCCACTACCTAACATTGACATGATCATAGACCTCACAGTAGGCTACCAGATGTATTCATTAATGGATTGATTCTCAGGCTATAATCAAATCAAAATTGCCCCTGAGGATCAAGAGAAAACTGCATTTACATGTGCATGGGGCACCTTTAGCTAGAACGTCATGCCATTTGGGTTAAAGAATGCCAGTGTAACATATCAAAGAGCAATGAATACTATATTGCATGATATGATGCATAAAAACATGGAGGATTACGTGGATGACACCTTAGCCAAATCTAAAGAAAGGAGCACTCACATTGCTAACTTGAGACAGATCTTGGATCGAATGGAGCAATTCCAACTCAGGCTCAATCCAAAGAAATGTGCCTTTGGCGTCCAATCAGGAAAACTCTTAGGGTTTATAGTTTCAGCAAAGGGAATTGAGGTAGATCCAACAAAGGTGAAAGCTATTCTAGAGATGAATCCTCCATGCAACATCAGTCAACTGAGGATGTTACAAGGGAGACTCCAATCAATTAGGAGGTTCATGTCACAACTTGCTGACCGAGCACAACCCTTTACCAAATTACTACATAAAGGGGTTACCTTCAAATGGGATGAACACTGTGAAGCCAACTTTAGAGAATTAAAAGGGTACATGGCTACTCCTCCTATTCTTATGGCGCCTATTCATGGAAAACCATTACTCCTCTATATTTCAGCTACAACTACATCATTAGGAGTATTATTAGCACAAGAGGTTGAAACAAAGAAAGAAAGAGCTATCTACTATATCAGTAGAATGCTAGTCTCTTATGAGCTCAATTACAACATTATTGAAAAAGAATGCTTAGCAGTCATCTTCGCATCGCAGAAATTGAGACACTACATGCTCTCACATACAGTAAGGCTCATTGCTAAGATTGATCCTCTAAAGTACCTTTTAAAAAAAACAACATTAAGAGGACGCTTAGAAAAATGGGTCCTCATTCTAAGTGAATTTTACATTGAGTATGTGGATAGGAGAGCTATTAAAGGACAAGTTCTCGTTGATCAACTAGCTGATTCACCGCTTCAAGATACTGAACCTTTGCAGATTGAATTCCCTGACAAGACAATCATGCATCTAACTAAGTATCCATGGAAGATGTACTTTGACAGTTCTTTTACACAACAAGGCTCTGGGGTAGGAGTTCTCTTTATAACTCCTCAAGGCTATAAGATACCCAAGTCTTACAAACTGATGTTTCCATGCACGAACAACATTTCTGAATATGAAGCATTGGTAAATGGACTAAAGCTTGCCATAGAATGGAAAATTGTAGAGTTGCATGTATATGGTGACTCTCAACTCATTATCAATCAAGTTAATGGAGATTACCAGATGAAATATGAAAAGTTGTCACCCTACAAGCAACTGGTTGATGACTTAAAGAAATATTTTGTCTTCATCATATTCCAGCAAGTACCCAGAATAGAAAATAAGGCTTCAGATGCCATGGATACATTGGCATCCATGTTACAATTGGAGGAACATCAATTCTTCTATGACTTCTTGGTGGAAGAATTATCCTATCCAACCTTTGATACCCCTGAATGCCAAGTAATTTGTGCTTTAAACACCCCAGACCAATCTCAGTATGCCAATATCATTGCCTATCTCACTGACCAAACCATTCCTAATAATCTATCCAGAAAAGAGAAGAGAGCCCTAATTAGGACAACATCGCGTTGTCCTCATAACTAATAACTTATATCAACAAGGTCTAGACGGTACGCTTCTTAGATGTTTAGAACTGAAAGAGTCTGATCTTGCATTAAAAGAAGTCCACGAAGGTGTATGTGGATCACTTTCAAACCACTTTTCATTAGCTAAGAAAATGCTTAGAGTTGGCTATTACTGGCCTACCATGGAAAAAGATGCTATTCAATTCTCAAAAACATGTCATAAATGTCATACACATGGAAATCTCATCCATGCTCCTGCTAGAGAACTTATACCTTTCATTACACATTGGCCATTTCAGCAATGGGCCTTTGACTTGGTTGGACAAATATATCCCAATTCTTCAAATGGACACAAGTTCATCATTATGACCACTGAGTATTTTACAAAGTGGGTCGAGGCCGTGCCGCTAATCAAAGCCACGGGAAAACAGGTGGCTATGTTCATTATGAACTACATTATTTGTAGATATGGGATACCCTCTTCAATTGTAACAGACAATGGGGGCCAATTTAAAAATCAAGACATTGATGACCTTTGTGAACAATTCCATATCACTCAACACTGCTCCTCAATCTATTATTCTCAAGGTAATGGACAGATTGAGGCATCCAATAAGAATATTTTCAAAATCCTACACAGAACTATGAGTAAGTCTGGCATCTACAATTAAATCTGGCACTACGGGCCTACAGAACAAGCATCAGAACACCAACTGGAGCCACACCATTTGCATTAGTCTATGGTGTTGAAGCAGTTCTACCTATTGAGGTTGAAATCCCATCTTAGCAGATATCTTTACAAGGTCTTGTTACTGATGAGCAGTACTGCATTGATAGGGTAAATTCTTTGGACCTACTAGATGAGCACAGAAAATAGACGTTTGACCATCTGAAGGTGTACCAAGCATGCATGTCCAAAGGGTACAACAAGAAGGTCAAGCCACGCAAATTTGACGTGGGAGATCTCATCTTAAAAGAGAATCCTTAAAACCATCCTAACAGGGAACATAAGGGAAAATTTGAACCTAACTGGCTAGGACCTTATGTTATCACTGCTACTTGTGGGACTGGAGCTTATCAACTAGCTACACCTGAGGGAGACATTCTTCCAGATCCTATCAACACTCTACATCTGAAGCAGTTCTATACTTGATGTTCGGCTAGCAGAGCCTGTACAGTGAAATAGTTTTCAAAAAAATAACAAAAACATTCAGAAAATTGATCCTGAAGAAATCCAAAAATAGTGGAAAAAAGTCCTAAAGAAAGGTATCCTTGATGAAAACCTGGTAAACTGGCACCTTGATACTACAAAAACATTAAAAAAAGCAAAAATAGCAAAAAATTTAAAAAAGAGAAAAGTGCCTTGATGACAACCTGGTAAAACAGGCATCTTGGTAGCAAAAAAGAAAAAAAAAAGATCTTGCCAAGTGGTGAAAACCTGGCAATCAGGCATCACTTGTGTTCAACACTCCATCTATCGATGCACTACTAATACTAGGCCTTCACAATTTCACCTGTGCTAAAAGGCTAACTTTGTTTCCTAAACAATTATCTTATCCTCGCTTGGGATTTGTTTGCATTTATGTCTTAGGATCAATTCATTCTACACTGGGGGCATCTTTGCTAGTCTGATAGGTTGCGTTTGCTAAGTCTTCATAGATAGTCTGTCTTGTGATACGCTACTCTCAGATACTTTTGCTCCCACTTTCACTTTTACAAAACAAGGATGACACAAACATTTCACTAACATGAACAATGTTCCTAAGACCTCCATTGGATTTCGAGCAATGACAAGATTGTATACCGGTAAGTGGAGGCCATATTTTCTTGAATTCCAAACTTTTTGATTGTTGAATCTACACTATGCTTGAAAAATGAATCCATAGTATTACTTAAACATAGTTTGGTCATGCATTGATCATAACTATTTTATGTCCTGATGATGTTTAACTAGGGGCATCTAAGCAGTTATGAATTTTTATTGATTCTCAATTGATGTTGTTATACCTTCTGAGTTGCTCTATGACGTCTGCAAAAAGACAAAGAGTCACAAGGATATGGGGCATAATGTTTTCTTGGTTTTCTGCATGTGGTGATTGTTCCAAATGATCCTATAAATTTCACCTAACTTAGATGTTTATGGTAAGAGCTGCCACTATGGGTGGATAGCCACATATATCTTGATCTTCGTTATGTGTAAACTATGGTGAGGTTGAAATAATTTCCTTGTCTATTTTTTGATTCAGATTCTCACTAAGGTATATGAAAAATAATGTACCCAAGGATATAAATTTTCAAGGTCATTGCGGGTTCAATATCTTGCCTTAGACAGGTTCTGATATAATAAAAGGAAGGTGACTATTTTGTTATCCTGGCTTCTATGCCTTGATGCCTAAGTCTATCTCCGACATTCTAATAAATATAGTATTCATATTTTCATAATATCAGTGGGTATTAGTGATAGTTGTACTATCAGGTGGTATCCATTCTGAAAAGTGCCCAATGATGATAAAAATGTTGCAATATTTGCTAAATCAGTGACAAGTCCTAAGAGTCTGCATATAGTTGCATTTAGAGGTTGCATGATGCATTTTTTATGAAATAAAAACATTTGGGAATTTGTGCTCAAAAGTGATTTCTATCTTTCTTCTTCTAAAAACCAAGTTAATTACATCCATCCATATTACTGATATATATATCGTTGCACATCCATAACATACATTTTGCATTTCATAAAAAGAAGCAGCAGGAAAATACAAAAACAAAGCATCCATGTATTGCATTTTTACTTTTACATCCTAAAGTCCATCCATACATTCTACATTGCATACAAAAAACTCAAAAACATACATTTGCATATTCACATAATATCATTTGAAACATATTTATATCCGTGATAACTCAAAACATGTGTAAAATGATGTCATCATCTAAAATCTAACTCATCATATGGCCAAGATATAATCACATGTGCAAAATAAATCTATCAACACAAATGGAACTCATATAACATGTCAAGAACAGAATCAACTGCATCAGACATATATCTCAAAACATAGTACAGATCAAAACATGGCACAAATCCACATAAAGAGTATCAGAGGGACAGAGTAAATCAGATATATATATGTATGTCATGTACAAAAAGAGGATCTCAGAAGGATCCAAATATACAATATGAACTTAGATATACAAAATAAGACAAAATATCTCAGCTTTGGCTCCCACCCTCCCCCTGATCTGGAGGAGGAGGAGATACAAATGGAGGAGGAGGAGGCATCGCCCCCTCAGACTGTTGTGCTAGGCATGAAAAATATATTGCTCTCTATCCCTCCGGCACTTCTGACACTGAAGCATGGTATAGATCATAATAATATGTGGCTCTTTGAGCCTGATGGACTACAGCCCGAGCTTGTGCATCTCTCTCTGCTCTGAGCATGTCACCCTGCCTGTCCCGCTCTGCCCTAAGCCTCTCTAGTTGTTTGTCCCTATCAGCCAGCAATGCATCCAAAACACTGACTCTGGCCTCTAAAGTAGTAATATGTGTCCTGAGCTGCTCTCGCTCCTGCTCACACTGAGATAAGGGATCTCCATCCCTTCCTGAACCCCTGCCGGTATCCTATCCTGCAGATCTATCCTGTGACCGATCAGGCTGTCTCTACTGCTGCTGCCTTTGCCTCTGCTACTCTCCTATCAATAATGGCCTTGGATCCATCCTGGGAGCAAAAAATCTGAAGCAGGTGCACTGACCCTCTCCACTACCACTGAAAACCTCTGTGTGGCCACCCACAACACCACCACCCCTGTCATCTCCACCATTATCGCCATCATCTGGAGGAGGATGTCGCCCATCTCTCCCTCCATCTTGGCCTCCATCCGTCCCTCCATGTCGGCCTCTACCCCTATCTCTCTGTACTCCTCCCCTCCCTCTGGCAGGACACTCATCAAGATCATAATCAATCGGCTACTCGATGTGAGAAATGGGCTCCTCCGACACTATGAAATGTGGAAATGGATATTGAAGCATCTCTGCGGCATACCCATCAAAAACACCTGCATTGACAACATCAAGGTGAAGGTCCCATTCTACTCTGACCATGTCTCGGATCTCCTGATGAGCTATCTCATACCTAAGCTGGACACCCCATAGTGGCGTCCGATCTCAGATTTGTGCACATACTGTAATATCCTGTGTCCTACCCTATTGATGGCCGTACTGTCTGAGGACTTGGGTGTGTATGAACCACTCTACAATATATCTGGTTCGTCTATTGAGATATCAGCTCTGGAACAAAAATGGTACCTTCCTGGCATCTGATGTCCACTCCTCACAGTCTAAATATGGTCGCCATACTACCTCTGTCATATCATCGAATAGTCTGTGCCAGTACTCTACCTTGCCCAGATGGGGCTGCTGAATAAGGCCTACATACATATATACATATGGGAACTCAGGTGCCTACTGCCTATCTACTAACGGTCATGTAACAGGGATATGCTCCCAGGCCCAGATCTGAAGAATCAGGATACCCACAGTCATGCTTTGGGTATAGTGGTACATGATCTCATGAAGCTCATGGTACATATGGGCTAGAATGTAGCTAGCCCATGCAAATATCCATCTCTAGACAACCATCTGCTCGAGCATGTCCACCCAACCGACCATAAAACCATGCTATCCTCTATCAGGCATTAAAATTCCACCAATTAGGCCTGCTATGTATACATATAGCTAATCATAATGATCCACCATGTAATCCCAAGACAAGTATCTGTGGTCAATAGTATCGTCCTGGAAGTATCGATGAGCTGCACCAATCGCCATGATAGATGTAGACTCGAAGCGCACCTCGGGGCCCATAATAGGAACACGGAGTATGTGCCATACATCCTTTGGAGTAACTATCATCTCCCCAGTCGGGAGATGGAAGGTGTTGT
This sequence comes from Thuja plicata, assembly GCA_018584345.1. NCBI lineage: Eukaryota > Viridiplantae > Streptophyta > Pinopsida > Cupressales > Cupressaceae > Thuja > Thuja plicata. The sequence continues at coordinate 1,635,798 of MU224566.1, read as the reverse complement.
GCTCTGAGTGCCATCTCTCGGCAAGAGCATTCAACAACCCTCGGTTTACCCCTATATTGGGTAAACCTATCAATGATCGTAATCCACAGTGGACTACTGTCACCTGCTCATCAGCCGTCAAAACTCCAGACAACGTGAGCACACATCTTGGATATGTGCCTCAAAAGGCGACAACCTCAAAATCAACCTATTTTGACAAAAAAAATATAACTCAGTATTTTATCTAAGCTACAAGCACAAAAATCTAAATCAGCTAAGTGATTACAGGTCCGCAACAGACACAATTCAGAAAGAATAAATTTCTAAGTCCAAAAATGAGATGCGATTATGGAAATCAGGATAGGATCTCTTTAACCAGATGTGATCCTGGAAAAATAGGATGTGATTGAGCATACTGGATGCGATCTCAAAAAATCACGATACGATCCAGAACGCGGGGTACGATCCTAAATTGGCAGGGTGCGACCAAACTAAAATTTTGACCCCAAACTAAGTCTAAAATAGGGCAACGAGATGTAATCTAGAGTATCCTGGATGTGATGCAGAAATCTGGGAAACCAGGACATGATCTGGGAAATACCGGATGCGACGCGGGTTTGACAGGGTGCAATATGAAATCCCGGATGTGACCCAAAATTGAAATGGCTGTAAAAGCTACAAAAATGCGTAAAAATCAAATTTGCAAATTTCACGAGGTAGTTTTATGAGCACTTACCGAAGGTGGGTAGTCGGCCAGGCAGTGATGTCGATGGCTCATCTCGAAATGATGCTTCCTCACGGGGACCACTATCTTCTCTACAGAGCTCTCAGAATTACTATGGGTAAAAGTGAAAATGAATAGTAAAATGGTAATTTTTGAGCTATATATTGGTCTTTTGAGCTATTTAAGAGTTTCGAAACTCCTCCCAAGCAACTGAAACTACATTTTTGTTCTCTTTTTGATCAATTAGGAACCAAATTGAAGGTGCCTAAAGGTGTTTTTACGTAGCACAGTACCATTTTTTGTGACAGTTCTGAAAAATGCAGATTTGCTCCATTTGTTCCAAGAATCTGTCAAAATGCACATTTTATCATAAATCCTGGTCTGACATCATTTTCTCAATCTCACCACTCACATTTTCACGTAATTAAATTGGTTACCATGTGTTTATTCTTAAACACCCTCTCTTTTTCACTTCTTCTACTCTATTCTTTCTTGCCCTAAATCGCTTCCTGCAAGTGAAACGTTCTTTCAATCAAGGGATTTTATTCTTTTCCTTCGATTTTGTTCCCAAGGGGGTATGATCACACTATCATCAATTAATTTTTTTCTCGAAACAACATTAAAATGAATTTTTTATCAAACAAACTAGGGGCATGACAGTTTCCTTGACTAAGTCGAAACTGTTGGATAGAAAGATTTGGTTCTCATAAGATGGATATCTTGTGTTTCCTCATTTTTAAAGATTCTTATTAAGCTCTTGGCAGCTTCTTACTGACTTTTGGACGACAACCAAGTTTGGAATTAGTATTATCAATCTTTGGATGACAACCAAGTTCAGAATTGGTATCTTTAAGATCTTTTATTGACCTTTGGGCGACAGCCAAGTTCAAAGTCAATTCTATCAGTTTAGTTCAATCAAGTGCAAGAATGATCTCATCAACATTTCGTTCGACAACCAAGAATGAAATTCTCAATCTTTCTGAAGTCAAAATCAAAAACTTTCTTTGAATCAATGCGCTGCTCGCACATCAATTCAAAGAGGGGCAAATGTAACCACCTGGATTTGGTCTGTTTTGACTATAGACCCTATTTGACCTAAGTGTGATCATACCCCCAATTATGTCATGGCAATGTTACTTTGGCATAATTCATTTTAAATCAAATTTAATGTCCTAGGTGATTTTTATCACTGAATTATATTAACTATTATAGCCATACCATTCAAATCAATTCAAAACCAATTAAATCAAATCAAATTCAAACATGGCTATAGTATTTAATCATAAAGGAATTAAATAAACCCTGAATCAATTGCTTAGTTGCAAATGAACCCATTCCCCTAGCCTAATTAATTTAAATAAAATGGCTATAGTCCCCTTAATTATTAAAAAGCAATAAAATTCTTAAATAATTTAAACCTATATATTTAAATGAATTATGTCATATAATTCATTTCATTTATATTCCTCTAAAACCCAACCTAACCTATCTCAACCACTTCTACCCTAGGTTCTAACCCATCCCAACCTATTCACACTTGCTAATCTAATTCTAATCCTAAATTCTATCCTAACCCACCTCCTAATGTTGTCACATTTCATTAAGGAATGATTAAGGACTCCACCCACTTGAGAAAGTCAAGGAATCTCAAGATTTCTTCGTCAAGTCCACTTTCTCAAGCCACCCTCTTGCACCCTTCCCATGCTTCTTTAAGGCTTTCATTAATGCCTCATTAATGAAGATTCCTTAAGCCCATGTCTCTCCCATGACTATTGAATGCCCAAGACATTTATTGCTCTTACACACCATTAATGAGTTTTTCAACTCCATTAATGCACCTTGTCCCCCCTCTCTCTCTTCATTCTTCTATAAATAGAAGGCATTTTTGAGAGCAAATAAGCCCTTACCTTATATTGAAAATGCATTGTTATGCTACTAGGATTTAGATGCATTCATATTTAATTCATAGTTTCATTATCATGCATTGTTATTATCTCCATTTTTAGAGCTAGGATGCATTGCTTAATGTTTAATAGCTTGTTTTAATTCAAATCTTTCATGCTAAGTCATATATGTCACTGATAGTAGCATAATCAGAGGGCTATTATGTTATTAATCACACTCTTCTTAGTTAGAAAGCAATAGGTCAATATTAGTGGTTTTATATGCTCATCTAACTCCTTTTTCACTAATGCAATGATCTATTGAAGTGTTGTGTCTTTCTTAAACAGGTACAAAAATCACACGCACAAAAATTTCTATTCATTTTTTTGATGTGGGGGGTGGCTTTTATCTTGAGAATAAAAAGAATGGTATAGACCTGGTAAATGATAATTTTGATATAGGCATTAATATGGATAAGAATAATGAGGAAGATCTGTATCCTCCTATCCTTTCAGAGGAAGATTATGATTCTAAGAACATAAAAGAAGAAGTGAATATAATTATGAAATAATTTATGTGATATTGTAGTTAATGAATTATTGGATGAAATTTGTGACAAGGAAGAAATTATGCATCAAAAAAAACTTTTGATTAAAGGATGTATTGACCCAGATGACCCCCTGTCTATTGAGGATGTTGAGCTTCTTCTTACAGATATTGAGGAAATAGAGAAATAGTATAGAGAGTTTCTGGGAATTGAGCTGCTACTATTCCTAGAAATTTTTTTCCAGAATGTTCTAAATCCTCTAAGAAAAGAGGAAAAAAATCTATTCAAGAATTAAGACTAAAGGATGAGAAAGCAACAAGACAAACCAAATTGACTAATATCTTTTAATGCAGGGAAGGGGAAGTTCCTTCCCAATTCGTTGTGAATATCCTAACATAGAATGTTAAGGGTTTAAATGCCCTTGACAAGCAACATATTTTAAAATGTTGTATATCTAACACTAATATAGATTTACTCCTATTATAAGAAACTAAATTAGACAATGATGAATTATCAAACCTAAATAGGAAATTACCTATAAGGGAACTTTGGGGAGCTCCTGCTAGAGGTGCCTCAGGTGGAATAGGATTTATTTAGGACTCAAAATATATGGTTCATTCAGATATGGAAGACCATGCAAACTGTGTTGTAGTTTAGTTAAGAGTTCCCGAACAAACTTACGTTTTAGAATATTCAATGTCTACGATCCCATCCCAAACTCAGAAAAGGAAAGAGTACGGAGAGAGATTGAAAGGAAATTGTTAGAATATGGAGATTTCTTCAGAGAAATTGCCACTTTTGAGGATTTCTTCACATGGAATAATAGAAGAAAAGGATTAAGCTTCATTGCTGAAAAGTTAGATAGATTCCTACTCTGTGGGAACTTAACTAAACTGCCTTTTACTATGACTACAAAGGTGAAACCGATCTCTGGTTCTGGCCATTTCCCATTAGAACTTAGAATTCTCAAAGACAAAAGCCCAGAGAGTTGCCTGTTTAAATTTGAACAAATGTGGCTCAAGGAGGAAGGATTTTTAGAAATGATCAAAGGATGGTGGATGGAAGAGAATATCTCTTTCTCCAAACTCTACCAGGTTGTCAATAAACTAAAAATTATCAAGCAAAGCTAAAAATATGGAATAATACAAAATTTGGGAACATATTTGAATACAAATTAGAACTGGAAGGGAAACTAAAAATGTTTAATGAGGAAGTATTAGTAAAAGTTATGGATAATTTACAATATGAGGAAGAAAATGACTTGCTAAAGAAGTATGAAGATGTTCTTTCTAAGGAGGAGATTGTTTTGAGACAAAAATCTAGGGATATTTGGTTAGCAGAGGGAGACAGGAACATAAAGTTTTTCCAAAAAAGTACAAAGCAACGAAGAATTTAAAACAAAATAACATCTATTAAGGACATGGATGATCGAGTGATTGATGATCCTGAAGGGATAGCTAACAAATCTGTAAAATTCTATATATGGAATTTTATCATACTGACCAAAACCCTAATTTATATGATTAAGAGAGTATTATTGCAAAAACCCATAAAATAATTGCAAAGGAACAAAATAAAAGCCTATTAGGAAGATTCACTAAAGAAGAAGCTGAAAACATCCTTAAAAACATGAACCCAGAAAAATCACCCAGGCCTGATGGTTTTCTGACATGTTTTTTCCAAAAATGTTGGGACTTTATTGGGGATGAAGTCACAACAACTCTTGATGGGATTAGAAAGTCTGATAGATTCCTTAAGGAAGAAAATAATACTATCATAGCCTTAATTACTAAAAAAGAAAAACCAAAATTTTTTAGTGACTTTCGCCCTATAGCTTTATGTAACACCTTGTACAATTTATTTTCCAAATCAATGGCTAGTAGATTCCACAAGCTTCTTCCCTTCGTTATTAGTGATGAACAAACATGGTTTGTTCTAGGAAGATCAATTTATGATGGAATTATTATTGCACAAGAGGCAATACATTAAGTCCAAAAGAATCAGAATCATAGTATGCTAATTAAATTATACATTAAAAAAGTGTATGATAAAGTGAATTGGCTCTTCTTAAGGAAATGTTTATCAACTTTTGGCTTTGCTAAAAAATGGGTGGATTTGATTTTTGAGTGTATTTTTACCCCCAAAATTTCAATATTGGTAAATGGATCACCTAAGGGATTCTTGGATATTAAAAGAGGAATAAGACAAGGAGATCCAATCTTCATTTTCCTCTTCAATATCATGGCTGAAGCTCTAGGTCGCTCGATTAATAATGCAAGATCTGAAGGCAGGTTTAAGGGCATCCAAATTACTAATAATTTGGATGCTACTACCCATCAACAATTCGTGGATGACACAATGCTCTATGGTCAGAGCATTGTTATTGATGCTAAAGCATATAAGAAGGTCTTAGACCAATATGCTCTGGCTTCAGGGTAGGAAATTAATAAGGATAAATCATATATTTTCTTTTTTAACACTCATCCGGTTCAAGAATAGGAAATCTGCAATATTCTAAATTTCAAAGAAGGCCCCCTTCTTTGTAAATACCTTGGGCTTCCACTAAACCATGGAACTAGATATTCTAAACTTTGGAACCAAACTATAAACAAAATACGATCTAAAATAGCCTCTTGGAAAGGTAAATGGCTGACTGCTGCTGGGAGAGCTACTATGGTCCAAACTGTCCTATCAACACAACCTATTTATCAACTCACTATTTTAGATCTCCCAGTAAAAAAGGAATGCACTCAATAAGATCCTGAGATCCTTCTTTTGGCAGGGAGTAGGGGACAAAAAGAAGATATCATTATTGGCTTGGGATAAGGTTTATAGGCCAAAAGAGTATGGGGGAGTAAGAATAAAAGCTATTAAACTTCAGGGAAAAGCATTAGGGGCCAAACTAGTTTGGAGAATGTATAAGAACCCACACCTTAAATGGGTTAAAATTCTATCTAATAAATATTTAAGTAAATAAGATCCTATAAATATGTTTAGAGAAAAATCCCCTTGTAGAGGATCCAAAATTTGGAATTTCATGTTAGATTGCAGATTCATCATCTAAGAAAAACTTAGTTGGAACTTAGGAAACGGTGAGAAGGCTCTTTTTTGGTAGGACTCATGGGAATGATATAAAGCTTTACAATTTGAAAGTAATTTGGAGCAATCTAAAAATATCTTGGAAGCGTGTTGGGGTAAAAGAGTTATAGATTATCTTACCTTTGATGATGTAGGGCTGGGGTGGAATTGGAAAGATAGAAAGAATTTGAATCTCCCTCCCTCTGAAGAAAACACTCTATGTTCTATTTAAGGATCAAGGAAAATATCGTTAAATTGACACCCTGACAAGTTAATATGGGATGGATGCAAGAGTGGAGAATATTCTATCAAAGTAGAAATAGATTCCTAAGGTCCAAACTTTCTTTCCCTAAGGACGATCCTTCATACACCTTGTTTTGGAGTAAAGATTGACTTCCAAAAGTAGGAACCTTCTCTTGGTTAGTAGGGCACATGAAGATTTTGACAACTGATCGATTCAAGAAAATGGGATTTCAAGGCCCAAGTAGATGTCCTCTTTGTGAAAATCATGAAGAAACCATAGATCACCTTCTTCTGGGATGCCCTTTCTCTTCTCATATTTGGACATGGTTATGCTCTCAACTAGGATGGTGATCGACATTTCCTAGGACTATCTCAGACTTATTGTAATCATGGACACTACTCAAAAGAGGGAGTATCTATAGCTCTTTATGGATATATTCTCCCTCGATCATTTTATGGGAACTATGGAAGGAGAGAAATATGAGAATTTTTCAAGATAAAAAGATGGATTGTAACCAATTATTAAACAAGATAGAAATCTCAATCATTGAGCTAACAAACAAAAAAATACTGAACAAAAATAAAAAGGATATGGTAATGTCCCACTGGGATGAAAAAATAAGAAATGGATGGATTGGTTTTAAAATCCCTCTGTATATTAGTTTTGGGGGAACCTCTTCATCTCTCAAACATGCCAACTGTAAATGGAAACCGCCAAAGTTTGGCTAGTTTAAACTCAACTTTGATGGAGCTTCGAGAGGAAATCCAGGCAATGCAGGCATTGGTTGCTGCATCCATAACTCACAGGGAAGGGAAGTAGCAAGGCTGGGAAAATATATAGGAAAAGAGACTGATATCTGGGAAGAGTTAATGGCCTTAGTGGAAGGCCTCCTCCCATGCAAAAGTTTAGGCATAAAAAATATAGAAATAGAAGGTGACTCTCCAATTATAATTAATACCCTTAGGAAGGGATCTCTCCTTAACTGGAGACTCGACTCTACATTATCGAGAGCCCTGGCTCTATGGAAGCATTTTGATAAACTTACTTTCAATCATATTTATAGAGAAGAAAATTAGAGAGCTGATGAATTAGCTAATCAAGATATTGAGGAAGGTTTGCAAGGGTAACTATCTAAAGGAGGGAAAATATGTACATTAGATTTCAGTGATCTAGGAGTAGTATAATTTTATAAGAGATAAAAAGACAAATAAATGAGATAAATTATCAACATAAAAAAATAAATCTAAAATGGTAGGAAACATGAAAAGGGTTCAAGTATGTAGGACAAGAACAATATAAATACTCTGGAATAAATTAAATATCATATAGTATAATTTAAAACGATATAATCAACTTATAGTTATTTTAAGATCACAACGTCAACAAATATTGGAAGAACATGTAAACCTTATAAATTTGAAACAGTGGTTTAATCAGAATAAGGAAACCCAAAGGACATATACTCTAAGGGTATGTTTGCATTAACAATGCACTTTTACTCAAAACTTAGGAAAAGGATTTCCTCCCTTAGTAGTTATAATAGCCTTAACAAACATAAAATAGATAAGCTCACGGAGGATATTAACAATAGTTAAGAAAGCTTGAATGAATAGATTTATATTAGCTAATTATGATAGTTTACTCTCTTTAGCCTCAAGATATTTTGTGACCCAAAAAACAATTAATAAAAAAGCGATGATATCAATTAATGAGTGTTAATGCTCTATGCGTGCCATGAGTATAATCATATTGGTATCATTATTAATTAAATCATATTTAGAAAGCTGCGATTGGAAACTCTCTAGAGGCTTCTGAACCCACTAATAAGAATGCTCTAGCACATCCATTTTACGGAAGCCTGATTTCACCATCTAACACTAGTATAACCTCTAAAATCTGAGAAAGAAATGGATACCCACATCCTAGTTTTTCATGTAGATGGTAATAGAAATATGACATTTAGAGTTAGCATCCATCCTGAAAGATGGAATCGTATCCTTAACCCCTCTGGTGAACTTGTTAGGAGAGCCATTGAGAGGATTTTCAGTGAAGAAAAATATGACTTTGAATTCACTTTGCGTATGAATGGGGAAATCGTAGATAGTTTCATCTCATGTCTGTTCCTTGCTAGGATTCCCAAAAGTGATATAGTGCCCCTTAGAAAAAAGGTCTTCACCAACGATATTTTGTTGGGTCTAGAGCATGCAGTCTACAGTGTAGATAATAATCTCAAAATACCATACCCGAAGGCTTACATGAGAGAAAAGATTGGAAGCTTGGTATAAAGAAACGATAAGATTTGACGGCCAATAATGATACTTTGAAACAAGGAAATCTTTGATGTGAATTGGTCTACAGTGGAACAAAACATACATTTTCTACTTAAATGGATGAGGTTTCTCCAACCAACGATACCAAATGGTTCTGTAAATACCTCCAGGAGGAAGGTTATCAGGTCCCTACTTGTATGGGGAATGTCAAGCTAAAAAACATACAAGTCATAGCCCCAGTCATTGCCAAGAATAGTTGGCAGAAAGGTGTTAAAAATGATGCTAAGGGAAAAGCGACGATGACTAAAAATAAAGAAGAGAAGAATGAGGAATCAGTCGAGCTGATAATCATCAAACACAAATAGATAAAGGAAATGGAGACTCATAACAGTAGATATTCATAAGTCTTTTATAGTTTAGTGGGTAATAGCAGGTCAATAGACTCTTTTTTAGGTATATAGTTGACGTACAAATGATTCCTAAAATATCAAGTATATAATAGAAGTTTAAATGTCTCTCCCATTTTGTATAAATAGGGAGTAGCTGATAGTTTATATTACAAAGGTTTATATTTTAACTCTCATGAAGATATTTAATTAAAATTGGTATTATATAATTGTTGTTGGATGTATGATCGATTAAAATTAGTCCTTTCATTCCTAAGATTAAAAAGATTAAGATATTACGTTTCCAGAAGTAGAATCATAAACTAATTCTAAAGGAATACTACTAAGTAGATACAAATTTTTATCCCTTTCTAGGACATTTGTGTCAAATAGGCATTTAAATTTAGGTTAGGAAGAAGCTTACCGATTTCGTCCCTTTCTATTGGGAATGAACTGATATGTACTTTCTAGACTATGATATAAGATGTGCATAAGTATAGATAGCTCTATTATGATTGAAGGAAACAATATAGCTCTATTATAGGAATTCTTCAATAGATCCAAGAAAAAAAAGTAACAAGAACGGTTAATGCATTCCTAGACTAGTAAGGACTACAAACGACCTTACAAGAAAACAATTCGATATGTACAAAAGCTTCTCTAGATTATCCCCAAATACATAGGTAGATTTAGCATAACATAATATAAATATATAAATATATAGTCAAAGACATATATTTATATATTTATATTATATGAGATATTGATTATGTTTGGTCCACACAAAGGAAAAGGGGTCTATAGCATGTAAAACATACAAGAACGGAATGAAGATTAGGCTTGTTACTCTATTTTCAACTTTAAAAAGTAAAATAGTAAAATAAAAATAAGAATAGTTACAAACCGAAAGATAGACCCCGATTATGATTAAATGGTCACCTGAGATATTATACAACCATAAATTATTGAACAATAAGTATGTATAAAATATTGTAGATATTATAAAATTAGCCAAAAGCATTAGCAATTATATTCCTTTCCCCTAAGGTGGTTGGAGTTAGTTAGCCGGTAAAACTGGTTGCCCTTCCCTAAAGAGAACTGAAAAGACATCTGAGGCTATATATAACCTTCCCATGATTTTTCCTTCTATACTGCCTTCCTGAGTATCCCTTTCTCCACAGAAAATGTCTACAACTATCAAACTCAAAAGATATAGAACTTAGAGTTCTTTTGATCATGAAGAAATATCCATCAGAAGACTGAAAACTATTATGTTAACCACCCATAACATAGTCCTTTGAGTAGTATTCTGGATTTTAGGCAAGGAATTCATAATGAATACATATCACTTTAGAGTTAATTATGACAATCTGGCTATGTTTATAGCCTCTTCCTTCCAGGTTGATCCAGGCAAGGAAGACATTGGATGCCTATGTAGACGTATGTTTAAAAGACAATATCTGAACAATCTAGAAAAATTTATTCAAAATATTAGAGTAGACTTAACAATACTATAGCCTAGATTCTATGATGTACCTTCAATAGGTGGAAAACCAGTCCCCTCTTATCCTATCTTCATTATAGAGGATCTGGACTCCTTCATCGAAACCACTCCTACTATCAGAAGAAATTTGAATTTCCTATTCATTTTTCTTCATGTGAGATACCCTCGGGAGGAAGAATGGTTTGACTGTTTCTTAAAGGAAGATGATGTGGACAATATAGACAGAGAAGGTTTTAGTAAATTCGAAATAGAGGAAGTAGATGATAATTTGGATATGGGGGAAACTACGGGTACTAAGAAAAGCAAAATCGAGCATGGAAAGAGTATTAAATAAGGATGAGTGTACCAATCTTGAGTCCAAAGTTTTTGTTTAGTAATACAGAAATAAAATTAAATAAGTACAGTGATCAAGAAAAGGAAAATTTTCTTTATTTCCACAAATTGCAGGATAGACTTATGAAAAAACCTGTTAATGACTTCTATGAATATGTTCTAGCAGGTGTAAAATCTTATTTAGATTTTGTTGTATTCTGATTTTAAGTATGATGAGACTAATTTGAGCATTACAAATTATATATATATATATATATATATATATATATATAAATAATATATA
>MU224566.1:1555443-1600658 GCA_018584345.1 Thuja plicata | reverse complement strand
TATGCAAATTTGGGTTTTCTGCATTTGAAACTCAGTCAATTAAAGTCAATAAGGAGAAGAATTTTGAAGATGAGAAAATGCACCAAAATTGATTAGGATTATTAGGTGCCAATTTTGGGGTGTTACAGGTACAAATAGAAAACATGTCTAATTTTTGACCTGTGTTATTCTGCTACTTTATGTATGATAAAATGGGTCTCCTCATTATGTTGCTCTTTGGACTAGAAGAAATATGAAGAATCAACCAAATTTTTTAATATCTATATCAGGTGTGTTAAATATATATTGGCCTGATCTTTATCAAGCGGTTTCAATCCAAGATAGTTTGAATCATGTTTCAGAATAGCATAGCTATACACTTTCATCAGTCTATTTCTTAATGACATGTATAGATCAGGATCTCCTATAAGGTACTAAGAAAGCCATGACTAGGGAGTTATGTAATTAGAATATTTTCCATATCTGTAAAAGCATTTTCAAATCCATTAAATAGATAAGGTTTATCTCTTAGATATCTAGATTATTGTTTTAGATGAATGCCAACAAAAATACAAAGAGCCAATCACAAAAATCAAAATATTGCCAAAAATGTTATATATAAAATACAAACATTACAAACTATAGTGCAAAGTCAAAAAACATTCTCTCTATCACACAAATTAATAGGCAAGAGGTCAACCAAAAATATTACTTCCTTTCCTATAGGAGTAGGGACTAATAAAGCCATGACAATATATAGAACAAAGACATGGTTATCTTTGATTTGAAATCCACCAGAAAACATAAACCATTTTAAGAATCAACGAATGACAATAAATATTTCAAAGACCAAAACTAATGCCAAAGCTAAACAAAACAAGAAAAATACTCAACATACCTCAAAACCCTCTCTTGGCTCTTGCTATGCTCTTTCTTAGTCCTTGATCAAATGACCATATGAACAATTGAAGTGTCTAATCTAATTCATACATGATGTGTTTTAATCAAACTAAAACCCATTCCAACTACTTAACTCTAGCAAAGTTCATTGCACTGACTGTTCATTGTCATCATTATACTCTTGAGATGAGTTGATATTAATTTTTTGTTACAATTCATTGTTTGTCTCGCTATGCATGGTAGAGTTAATTTTCATGGAAAGGTTTTATTTTGCACTAATTTTTTTTTTTTTGCATTCTTGTTTGAGCAATTTCCAAGAAAAAACCAAGCAAAAGCTTAGCAACAACTAACCTTTTTGAGGTATAGTGACTATTTTTTGGTTTAATTTATTGTTTTTGTTGTGGGTTACCTTAACAATGCTTCGTTCTTAAAATATTTTTAATATTCATGGGAATCTTTTTCTCTCCTCGCATTTTTGTTTGAGCAATTCACTAGCTAAGATGAAGCAAGGGCTCAAGGAAGCGCTGGAGGGTTTTTAGGTATGATTACTTCTTTTTTATTTCATTTATATGTTTGTCTTTCGGCTAGCTTAACATTTCTTGATTGTTAAAATAGTTTGGTAGAATGAAATGTTCAACAAAAAACAATGTATTGCCTTGTACACCCACTTTTAGATACACTACATAGGCAACACATGTCAACAATTTTTTTCCCCAATTTTCCATAATTAAAACTAATAAAACCGTCAGGGAAAAAACTTTAAACAACCCAATCAGAAAAAAATAAAAAAAATTGCCAACAGTGTTACATATAAAATATGGACATTACAGACTATAGCAATAAGTTGAAAATGTATCTCTCCATTGCACAAATTAATAGTGAAGAATCAATCGAAAATATTAATTCCCATTTGTGAATTACTCTTCATTAGTGGCTAAAACCACTTGGCTTTTAAACCTTTCTTCAAGTACAGGCCTTTATTGAATTTTTTTCTATTTTTTGACATTTTGCATTTTTGTTTGAGCGAATTGTGACAAAACAACGGAGCAAGGGATGGGTAATCTTCAAGCTGAATGTTTTGAAGTTTGCTTGCTACTTTTTTTCTAATTTCTTACTTTTGTAGGGGGTTTGCTTAACAATGCTTTATTGTTAAAATAGTTTCACAATGAATATTTTGAAAAAGAAAACTAATGCTAGACCTAAACTTGTCCAAATGTCAACGCATAACACCAATGAAGACAAACAAACCAAGGCACTTTGTCGGCTTTTTCTTACCTTTAAACTTTGAACAACAAAACAAATGTCACTCTAACAAAGAATAATTCAAATTTTTTTTGCACGAGATGACATTTTTACTGTCTATGATCATATAAAAAAAAACCACATAGTAAAAGTAGCGATAAATTCTAACCCATTTTGACAATAGAGAAATGTCCACAATCCAAACCAAAGAGCACAAACTATTTTAAAAATGAACCAATCATAACAAATACTACAAAGAACAAAACCAACACCACAACTAAACAAAAAAAATTAGACAAAACAAAAAAACTAGTTACCATATCTCAACATTGTCCTTCGGCTCTTGCTCAACCCTTTCAACTAAACGAACATCTAAAAACCCTATCGTTTTAGGCACTCCAACAAAGAGTAATTCAATTTTTTTTGCACCAGAACACCATTCTTAGTGTCTATAATCATATAACAAAAACCCACATAACAAAACCCACAATCCAACCTACAGAACACAAACCATTTTAACAATGAATGAATCACAATGAACACTTCGAACAACAAAACCAATGTGAAAGCAAAACCAAAAAATTAAATAAAACAAAATAACCAATCACCATACTTCAACACCATCCTTCCGCTCTTGCTCAACCCTTGCTCCTCTCAAACCTTGCTAAAAACATTGCAAAAACAAAATACAAAACAATGCATTTTTACCCAAACAACCCATAAACATTCCCATTTAAATTATATTTGGCACACATATTAGCTAGCATATTAAATGAATCATCAGAAACTATACATTGCCCTATATTTCCACCTGCACATACATTAGGAACGCAACTCAATAATTATTTTTTTCCTATTTTTCATCATTAAAACTAATAAAACTGCCAGCAAAAATAGAAATAGCCAATCACGAAATAACAAATAATTAAAATGCTATACATAAAATACAGACATTGCAAACTATACTACGAGATAAAAAAAATTATCCTCTATATTACACAATTAATCAATTAATGACGAAATGCTCAACCAAAATCATTAGTTCTCTGCCTATAATAACAAAGACTAATAACTGTAAACTGACACTTTAGATCATATACTAGAAAGAAGCTCAACAAAATTGTATCTAGTGGCCTAATACATGGAAAGTATCAATAGAGATACTTTGAGGCAGTTTTGGTGACATTATAGTTATCAGTAAATAGTGTGACTCATCGTTGTTGTTTGTTCAATCCCTTCTCTAAAGAGGCAACATTATATGATTTTAACTATTTAAAGTCTTTGTCCTATAAAGCCAAAAACACCAATTTAAGCCCTTTTAACTATTTGTTCAATTTTTGTAACACTGACCATTTTAATTCTTTTTAACTTTCATTTCACGTGATTTAAGTTTTTAACCATTTATTCCCTTTGTTTTCATATTTTCAAATTCGCTAATGCAAGCTTTCATGAACTGTTTATTTAAAAGAATGGTCTTTAACTAGGTTGGAATTCTGTCACAATCAAAGATCTAGTCAACTCAGCAATAACGTCTCAATCCATTCTATGGAATATCAGGCATAGTGGATCTATGAGATGTTCGTTATACAGATGGGTATAAACAGCATAATGAAATGGGTGTAACTAATTATGATCTAATATGCTATACAAAGCACTCATTACATCAAACTATATAGACAAAACAGTTTCTAGAAGAGTTGACCATATCATGCAATATTTCCAGGACTATGCAGTTTGACCTATAGACATGGTCAAGTCCAGTTGGATATGGCCATAGTCATCATCACCATTAACTCTAGAAGTTAGGCACTGTGTATGTTGTTTCCTGGAAACTTTATAAGTACACAGTTTCCTGTTACCACTGCTGTCTTCCCAAGTGTAAGAAGCTGATGAAAAGTTCTGAGATGGAGATGTTTTGGGCTTCTTGGGATTTAAAGAAAGTGAGAGGGAGAGGGCAATGTCCATTTCCTCAGCCTTTCTTTTTTCATCCTTACTGTTCTCTCTCCTGCTCATAACCTCACCTAGACCTATAGCAGTGTCAGCTCCATGACATTCTTCTTCTCTCCCTGATCTGCAGTTCAAATGAAGGCAATAACCAAAGTCCAATTAGTTTTATTAAAATCTACTGCAAAATACACAATCTTAAAACCAGTCTATTAAATACCAGCAGTATCAGTTTCAGGTGCAATGATAAACAATACATAAAGTAGATAAACAATACAGACATTAGATTTCTACAGTTTATAATAATTAACTTGTAGTGTTTTTGAATTAAACTGTGTAAGATTTATTAGTATCAACGTATTAGATCACGATCTATGATCTATTATCAAAATAAGATAACTGTAGATAGATCAATGGATTGTAGATAGATCAATGAATATAATCCAAAATGTTGATGTAAATAAATCTTAAACAATTTAAACCAAAAACATTACTAAGATAATATATAAACCACCTATTAGTCCACCTCCTATCAATCATAGTTATAAGTCCTTCAAACATTGGCTATAATAGACCTTATCACTACTACTAGTAGGTGTGGAGTGTCGGGTCGGGAGGAAACAGAATGAGTATATTAGGGTTCTGTTGATGTTTACAAATCTTTTCCACCATTTTTTAAAGTTAAACTATTGCATAACTTCTTGATTCTTGATCTTACCTGTTTGGTATAAGGCCTGATGTAGATGAATGGGTAGGTGAAGAATAAAACTTGCACGGAAAACAAGAGGGACTGTATCTGTCATTCCTTGATCTCCTTGTTTCACTTTCTGCATGACAAAGTCAAGGGATTCTGTAAGGAATCTTGTAACAGTAAGACTAAACAAGCACACACACAAAGGGATAAAATTTCACTGCAACACATCTGACAGTGCAATTGGGTATATATGCAGATAGCAAGGCCAGCAATAGCATATATGTTCAGAGAAAACACTTCAATGTCCCCTTAAGGACTTTCAAACCCTAAATCTCTTCATTGTATTTTGTCAAAAACAAAGGTTTGGAAATTAAACTGTCATACAAAGTACTCTACATACCATGGCTGTTTTCATCAACTTTCGTACTTCGATACATCTGCACCAAGAAAGTATAAGTGAGTAGAGACTCATAGAAACAAGTTTTATGTCCTTAGAACAGTGTTAGATCACATTATTTTCTTTCTATAGTCTGTGTTTATTACTAAGTTTATGGTTTGTTACTTGTCCAATTCATAATTCGAAGGGTAAGGTATGAAAAGCAAAAAGAAAAAGTTGACAAATGCAAAGAAAAAATTAAGAATAATCCATGCTGTGTAAAACTTGAGTCTTTAATACAATCTAAAATATTGATGAAAAAATCTACAATACAATCTAATCTAGTAGTACAATCTAATCTAGATTTACTACATTAACTATCTCTAATACAATCTAATTCAGAACCTACTGCAATAACTTGAGTATCTTCAGAGGGGCGAAGGAGAAAGAAAAGCTTAAAATGGAAAAGAACCCTTCAAGAGTAAACGCAAATCATTTGAGCTTCAGTAGAATCAGAGAAAGCCGAAAGAATGAAAAAGAGAAGGTTGGCAAAGGCAAAGACAACAATATAGAAGCAGTTATGGTGAAATTAATTATGTATAGGGATTTTTATATAGTCTTAAACGACTTCAAAATTCTTCCACCATTTTAACTTAAACAACACATTTTAAGCTTGTTTATCATCTAAAATCATACTAATAGATGGACTGCACTCAATGACTGATGTACTATTTCAAGTCATACCTGCAAATGACTTTTCACATGGGATATGGTGAGCCCTTTCACATCCATCAGCTGAAGAACAAGCTTGGGTGTAGCCTCTGAAGAACCCAACAAACAGATAACAGAAAAGTTCAATTTGGATTCAACCATTTTATCTTTGAGACTAAAATTTGAAGAATGAAATCTAGTCTTTCTTATGCAGAATTTTCAGACATTTCTTACAGATCTACATGTTTTGTGCTAACAAACCAGCCCAAAATTACAAATCTAAAAAGCAAAATATTGAAGCAAACCTAACTGGATAATGAAGCAATTCAGAGACAAACTCACTTTCTTGACCACCAAGTGTCTCCACTGCATTGAGAAAGCAGTGATGAAGCTCAGATGTCCATCTTAGCCTTGGAACATTTGAGCGAACATATTGCCTTACTGCACTAATCCTTCCACTAGATTCCATTTCTTGCAGCTTCTCACCTTGATTTCCTCTTATCTTCTTTGAATGACCCACTGAGCTAAGGCAAGTATTCTTTTATATATATGTTGTGCATGATTAAAAAAACATCATAAGAACAGAACTTACAAAGCAAGGAGCCTGATTTTCAGGCAAACGTGGTAAGCAACTCATTCATCCAGTTAACAGGCAGATGCCATCTTTAAACGTTGACACACTTTAGTGGGTAATTTTCACCTCCCAATTTTAGTCTTGCCATTAAATTACGTCTGGCAGGAAGTTTTACTTGCATGGAGTTTAGCAAATTCTGTCTCTGTAATTGGGTCGTCTAGAACTTCCTCCCCTCACATTTGACTCTGGTGCAATTCATGAAAATGATAAGGCTATGATAACCATTATTAACTTGTTCCGAGGAAGGAAAACAAATATAGTTCTTAAAAGAGAGTCAAAAGAGAGAAATCCTCTTTGGGGTTTAAAATAAAAGGAGAGCTCATTGTTCTATGAAGAAAAAATATTGCAGCCAACTCAATCATTCTAATTCCAATATGCCCTGTAATTAGTGTATTCTCCACCTTAAAATTTGGGTTTGTTGACCCAATTGAAACCACTTTCCAACAATACAATCCCCATGGACAGATTGTTGTAATGAATAGAATGTTGTTTGTGCTTTATCTTTTTTTCATATCAAATTACTCTTGTTTTCACCGTTTGCCATTTGGAGATTTGGAGATACGCCCTTCAAATCAGGTATGTGAGTGGTTTGAGGGTGGTAACGTTTGCATTATATGTAGATTTAATTATTAAAATATGTTGGTAGAGGAACGTAGAGGGAATAACGAGGAGGGGGTCGATATTCTGCACTAAGATAACATTGAAGCTACAAAACAAATTGCGTACTAGGGATAGGGAAGGAGATCACGTTCTTGACTAGGATTGTGATGTTTTTAATTGGGATAATATTAAACTTAACACAAAATGTAGGTTTAGGAATAGGGATTATGGTTATTGAAGTGTATTGTTGTGTTCTTTTTATTAAGATTTTCTTAGTATATATTAAATATTTTTTAGATATTATGTTGTTATAATATAAATAGCATTGAGATTGAGATGTTCTATAAGTCAAGGCATTTATGAGTATTCTTATATTAAACATAAATATGGGTATAGAGATGAAATGTTTAAGGGGGAGTAGTTTTGGTGACTACTTTTATATTAAAATCATGCATCTTATGTAAGTCCAAAAAATGTTATTGGTATATTTTAAAAAAATCGAACATATACACCTTTGACTTTGTGAAAATAACAAATTAAGTAGTGAGAACATAAAAACCTACTCTTTGACAATGATAATACCATGTTTGTTTCTCGTCTTGAATTGCTTTCCTTGAATAATGTGTTGCTAATGCTCTTAAACTCCAGACTGTCTTGATTGATTTTTTCTTGCATTTTGATAACGCTATGTTTGATAATTACTTTGCATACACATTGATTTTGATCCAACCTTTCATTGGTACAAGGTCAATCATATTCAATCTTATGCAATTTTTGTTAGATCTTAAACATTCATTCAACTAGCTTAACATTGACGATGAGTAAGCCTTGAAGTGTCCATAAATAAACTGACTTCTAAAATACCTGAATGACTCCCAAAACAGTACAAGAATTATAAGGAAATAAGAACATGTTTTCTTCTCTATATATATTTTTATAATTAGTTGTAATGATATTATTAGAAGTATGAAAATTTAAAACAACTTGTTTGCAAGAGAGCTTATGACCAAACTTTGTAACTTGGTGTCATTGAGAATATAAACCAAATATGCTTAGAAACTTTGTAGTCTTTGAAGGTGTTGTAATGCCTCGCTAGGGAACCCGAGAGGAAACACTATTCTAACCCAAAACAGGTACAATATATATTTTAAATGCTAATGCAAATCCCTAAATATAAGTGCATCATCTATTACGTTAATCGTTTACAAGGTACACAATTTGAAAGTGGAAGTAACAAAGCATTAACACTTTCCTAAATGCACATTTCCATGAATGCAATATTAAACTTTGGCTTAACCTAAGTCCTCTTAGGATTCCCTAATGTCGCTACTAGAAGAAACATAACTAAAGCATAACTAATAATTCATCCTTCAACAATAAAATGCAATATGAGAAATATATAACACATTAACCATTAAAGTTTAAAGGTTCATTGTATAGCTCCAACACATATGTTCCTAATTTCTTTCATTCTTCAACATCTATTTAACATAGATTCATTTAAGAGAACCACTCTATCTAACATTAAAAATATCATTTACTTTTAATCAATAATATTAATCAAACATACATAAAATTTATTTGTCAACTTTGATTTCCTTACTCATAATTCTTACAAAAGCAAATTTTCATATCATTTGCCTTAAACACATTAACCCATTAAGAGATTAAGTTAATTTAACAACATAACCAATTCTAACCTAACCACCTTCAAACCCAAAAAGTATCTATCTCATTGTTTCATATTCCTTATTACACAATCTACCATTTTCTTTAAATCATATTCTAGAACATATCATAACTCCAAACTAGCAAATACACATTCATAATTAACCTAACCATTTTCATTTAACATTCTATGCAACAATAATTTAACATTTCTATACACCTTCCATAAACACATATCATCATAAACCAACTAATTTTGTGGTTAGTTTCATCCTACTAGAGTGTTGCTTACAAGTGTATACATATAACATAGTTTCCTTACTATGAAAACATTACATGAAATCATTTCCATAAAATTCATCTACTAAATGGAATAATTACTCTAACCATTCACTTCTAGGTGTCTACTATATAAAATTCATTAAGAACCCTTTAATAACAAGTTCACTTCAATCGTAATATAATTAACTCTTGACTAATTCCTTTCATTTCTTAGACGTTTAACTTTTCCATCTATGTAAATATATCAAACTTTCATTTACTAATCACATTACAAGATTCATATTTACACCATAATATATTTCCCCTTTCTTTCACCTAGAGCCACCCATTACATTGTTCCCAACATAAATACACCAATATGTTCATAATTATATCATCCTCCTTCTAGGAGCATACAACTACATCAATAAATATACACGAGTACAATACGCCATCAAAATAAGCACATGATGAAGTATCTAATGCATCAATTTGAAAGATACAAGTGCAAGATCCATCCACGCAACACAAACTGAATCTCAATAAGAAAAGTATTAACCACCCAAGCACGTGGAACCTGTAGGCCCACTCCCCTAAGGTAGGAGATAAACACCAAGGCCCATGCAAGCATAAAAAAACAAAGATAGAAAACAAGGTGGTAAATAGATCCCATAAAATGACTTAAATAATAAAAAGTAATCAACAAGCAAAGGTGACTACCATCTCGGCAAGCATAAATCAAAGAAGATAAAGAATTTAGGTCACAAGTAGGGTGAGTTTCATCACATATCCCTCACCCCTCAGATTATCCTAGAAGTCTCTGTGGACCCTAGCCCCCAAGTAGGCACATACAGAACCAAACACCTTTTGTGAGGAAAGGGTTGTTTGATTGTGTCATCTCAATTGACACCTTATCCCACTCCCACCCCTAGCCTGTACTAGCGTTAGGAGGATGGGTGAGGCATAAATTAATCTTTTTAATATATATTTCTCCCTTTCCCAATTCATTTATTTAGGTTATCACTCGATTAATCAACTCATCAGTGGGTCATCCTCACACAACCACTTAGGGATTCGACACCCATTGAGAGCCACTCACCTACTATACCTAGCTTTTTTACCCATAAGATAAAAGCATAAGAATATATATATAAATCACAAAGAATATTGATTGCATCAATTGAATCCCATTAACAAATCAGAATAACAAATGCAGGTTTAGGAATTTATTCATTGCCCCTCTTCTATTGGACAACCCTAAACCTTAATCAGGTGGCCAATCTGAAATAATTTCTCAACATGGGATTCAAAACACTCATAATACACATCAAATCATCCAATTATTGCCACATAGAACATTTATGACAGAGAAAAAATCATAAAATGTAACAACAATGCCTCTGGTATAAACCCAAAATCCTACAATAATATAAGATGCAAGAAAAGCTTTATTGATCATAATTTAACTCATACATGCCGGGTTGTAAGGCCTTCCTAGTTATTGCCACATACAAAGAAAAAAACTCTAAGATCTATCCAAAAGATCTCTGCAAACTTCGGGTCAATAGCCCATTGCTATATCTTCTTCCCTTCACTAACTTCCTTTCACTTCCTCTAACTTACTCTTTAACACAGAACCAAGCCCTACATTTATACAAAATCACGACCACAAGTCAACACAAGAAATAACATTCCCCAAAACAGGAAACATATTACAAATATAGGTCAAGCCCTATACTTGAACATAACATAAGAAGAAGCGATCACATGGAACAATCCATGAAGGAGCCATGATCCACACACAAAGATCACAACGGCTAAGAATCCCATAATCTCGATCGCAGCACAAATCTCTAGGTAAGTCCACACCTGTCATGAACGCGTTACCCATGGCCAAAAATAGAAACAAATCTCACCATGCGATCAACCCCAAGAGATGTGATCATAGGATAATGATCCAAGAACAATCTTGAATAAGAATCCACGAGCACAACTCCCAACTCACACAGAAACTCCAACTGCACTCCAACCTATCAACCCAATCATAAGAACATGAAAAAAAATTGTCCTATCATAGAATCCTCCATATCTCGAATAAGATAACAACAAATAAGGATCGATACAGAAGAGCATCCAAAATATTGTCAAGAACATGACAATACAAGCATAATAGCTAAAGATCTAAGTGGACCAACCACAACCAGAAACACAAAACCTATCAACTGTAACCCAAAATCACAGAACGATGCAAGATTGCTAGAAAACCAAGGATGCTCCTGGATCAGACACCCCCAGGTGAATAAATATTTTCCATAAGAGAAGCTCATGAAAATATTAAGGGATTCAAGATAGAGATCACATATTCATTCTTAATCCACATATTCTTTGCATCTACTACTTGCACTATCATTCCACCCTTCTTAGTCAAGTACTGGAAATGACTTTGCCTATCATTCTTCCACTCATGCCTTCTACCTGAATGAGATGTTACCAACAGGAAAATATCCTTACTGAATCTTCTACTGCTTCCTTTTACCACTAGTACCCTCTAATTTTCCTTAAGATCTCTGAACCTTAATGTCTGTACTAACCTCTATAGTCATCTCATATATCCTTCCAATGCTCAAGTTCCTCATTCCTTTGTCGTCATCCTTCAAATGAGTCAAAGTAAATTTATGCCCATCTTTCACGATAGTAATGAAATTTATTTTATAGTCATGAATAGCCTCTCTATAATACTGCCAAGGTCTTCCAAGTAAAACATGACAAGAACCCATATTCACAATGTCACATGATACTTCATCCCTATAAGGACCAATGTGAAAACTTATCATGCACTGCTTCTTAACCTCTACTGCATGATCTTCCCGTAACTAACTAATCCTATAAGGGCAAGGATGTTTCAACCACTTCAAGCTTCTGAACCCTCTCCTTAGAAACCAAGTTATAAGTACTTCCTCCATCAACAATCACCTTACAACATTTACTACCATACTTACACATAGTCTTGAATAAATTTCACCTTTGACAAGGATCTACTTGCTTCTTCTCAAAAATGTTCTTCTAAGAATAAGAGTCTCGCCACCCTTAGGTTCAGCCATGTTAACATGATCCTTCTAAGCCATAATAATTTGTTTACAAGGTGCTGAAAAGCTCTATGTCCATCATGTCCACACTTAAAACAAGTGCCTTTAAACCAATTCATGTCATCTCTCTTGCGATCATCATTCCTAGGTGCAACCAATTTAACGTCTTCAATAGGCTCATCTTTCTCCTTCAACTGTTTATTTTTTCCTCTAGAGTTACCTTGATTTTTTGTCTTCATCTTATCTTTGGCCTTCAAAGCATACTAATAAGAATCTTGAACTATACCAATCTTTAGCATACTCAATTGATCCTGTATGTTATATCTCATACCTTCTCTTTCGTAAATTCTCTATGTCCAGATCTAATGGTCAACTTGTAAAACTCCTCTGTAGAATCCTTCACACTGAGATCTTTATGCTTCAAATTACGCAACTTCTTAAATAATTCAAATTCATAATCCTCATGTATGAACTTGGATTTTAATTTAGCAACTGTCAGGTTCCATATAGTAATCTTTAATTATCCTTCATCTTCGGTATTCTTCTGCAACTCCTTCCACCAAAGAGCAGCATGTCCTTTAAACTTAGTTTGTGCTAATCTAACCTTCGAAGGATCACATATGTCTTAAAGCTCAAATTAGTCTTCTAACTCTCCTATCCAATAAATCAGGTCTTCAGGATTCAATGTACTTGAGAAATTAGATACTTCCATCCTATGAAAAATATTCAGTCTAGCCATAGTTCTCATCAACCAATCAGATCCATCTTCATTTGCAGATCTAGCAATCTCTACATATCTGAATTCATAAGCAACTTCCAGATAAGCATCCTCTATTCTAGGACCTCTCTGTAATCCATCAACAACATGTCTGATACCTTCCATGACTTTATTCCTCAATTCATTCATTTCATTATGGATCTCATTTCACAGATCTTTCATCCGATCGATCATCCTAGGGTTTAGTCTTCTAGGAGGCATCTTCAAAACCTTAAGTGTAACTGCCTCTGATCGATGATCTGTTCATAAAGAAGATACCAAGAACCAAAACCACGTGCAACAAATCCAAGTTCTAACCACCTTGTACAGTCCTTAAGTTGATGCGATCCAGATCTTCACTCTTCCACCTAAAAAAAAAACTTCTCCAAGGAATCACAAGCTCAAGAATAATGATTTGGAAACACCACTAGCAACAAACCTTGCTCTAATTGTACTTTGATACCACCTGATGCAGTGCCAAGGTGGGAGAATCCACAAAGGAGATGTCCAACCTCGTAGCAAAAGTCAACACAAGGAAAACACCAACAATATAAGATTTAAGAAAATCTTTATTGATCATAATTTAACTCATACATGTTGGATTGTAAGGCCTTCCCGGTTACAACCACATACAAAGAAAAAAACTCTAAGATCTATCCAAAAGATCTCTGTAAGCTTCAGATCAATAGCCCACTGCTATACCTTCTGCCCTTTGCCAACTTCCTTTAACTTACTCTCTAACATGGAACCAAGCCCTACATTTATATAAAATCATGACCACAAGTTGACACAAGAAATAATATTCTCCAAAGCAGGAAATGTATTACAAATATAGGTCTAGCCTTATACAAACATAACATAAGAAGAAGCGACCACATGGAAAAATCTACGAAGGAACCACGATCTACACACATATTGCAACGACTAAGAATCCCACAATTTCGATCACAACTTAAATATCCAATTAAGTCCATGCCAGTCATAAACACGTTACCCACGGCCATAAAGAGAAAGAAATCTCACCATGCGATCAACCCCAAGAGATATGATCATAGGAGAATGATCCAAGAACACTCCCGAACAAGAATCCACGAGTGCAACTCCCAAATCGCATGAAAAAATCCAATCACACTCCAACCTGTCAGCCCAATCATAAGAATAGGAAAACAAATACTGTCCTATCACAAAATCCTCCATATCTCGAAGAAGATAGCACCAAATAAGGAGCAATCACATAATGGCATCCAAAACACTGTTAAGAACATGTCAGTACAAGCGCAACAACTAAAGATCCAAGTGGAGCAACCACAACCAGAAACACATAAACTGTCAATTGTAACACAAACTCACGAAATAATGCAAGATTGCCAGCAAACCAAGGATTCTGATGCATCCAATACTAACCAAAAGCCTAGGTTTTGCGCACTTAGACACTGTCTGTGTGCAATTGGGTTTAAGTGTTGCACACTTGGGCTTTTGACTGTGCACTTGGGCTTATTTTCTATGCACTTGGGATAAAATTTGTGCAGTTGGGCTCTGTTACTAGGTTACATAGTTAGCCCAGAACCATATCTCTCATTAACTACCATAGTTTATAATATAACAAGTTATAATATTATAATTACCTCATATTTATGTAATAGTGTTCATAAATAAAATACCATAAATAACATACTTAATTAATTATTTAATAAATACGAACCTTATAAATTCACTTACTAAAATACATTATCTTATAAATATCAACATCTAATATGTGTGTGTGCGCGTGTGTGTGGACGCGTGCACGCGCGCGTGTGTGCATCTACACACACACACACACACACATATCTGTGTGTGTGTGTGTGTGTGTGTGTGTGTGTGTATTTAAGAGTATTATTAATCCAAAATACAATTAAGTCACATAATATAAATATTTAATAATAAGTCATTAATACCTTAGTCACAAATCACCAGAGGTGAATATACTCATATATATCTTATTTAAATTTCATAAATATTAAGATCACAAAAATCAATAATGAACACATCACAATATCTACATAATCAATTAAAGTCAATAAAGTAGACCAAGGCATTTACTCCTAACCAATCAAGGATCCCTGAAAATCAACATAGAAAAGTCAACAAGATCATCGACAAGAAGGATCAATAAAAAATAAACCAAGTTAAATCATAAAACCACCATCAAATAAACAGACCACAATAAGGGCTTACACCATTACCATGCTCAAATAGGTAATAGGGAACCGAAGCTAGACATCCTGAAAAATTAGCCAAAGAAACAAGGAGTTCATCAATCTTCAATCAGAACGATGGCAAGGAGTGACTCAGGTGGGCCTTGGCACTATCTCCAGCCAACAACCATCAACAATTTTGAGGGCACACTCAGACCTATGGAGCTAGGTGAAATCGATGCCTGGTACTTGCAAGCCTACATCACAAAATGAATGTACATGTGCATATAATGACATCGATTGAGACATTGTATAGATCTTACCAGGTGAGTGACTACAAATTTGTCCCTAGTCATACAAGCAAGTCATAGATATGAACAATCACACACGTATACATCAAATATAACATTTCTAGATCATCATAAATAAGACAAACATAGTGAATGGTTAGAGTATAATCATGAAGCAAAAGAATATAATAACCTAACCATCATGTAATCATGGGTCATTCCAATAATAATCATAAAACATTAATCATTAAAGAGATTCTGAAAACATAGTCATAATCATGTAAATAGGCCTTGAATAATGGTCCTAACAACATTCATGCATCAATTACAATATAAACACCAAAGCATCATAATCAACACCTAAGGCCATCAGTCAAGTTAAATAGTTCATCAAAAGTAACCATAATCATAGAGAAGAGAACACAAAAAATAATCACATAGATGTCTTATGTATCCATCATAGCGCGCTTAACATCCAACATCCTAACCACATATACCAAGGTCTTGAAATATACTCAATGCATGAGTAAAGACAAATACACACGGAGGGGTACCATTAAAAACTATAAATAATATACCTAATTTAGCACCAACATGTCTATTGAATCATAAATTACTAGATTATGAAATCATTACAAATAAGCTACTAGAGTATATTAGATGAGCACCTCAATACAAGCACCCAATGCGGTATCACACTCACATAAGAAGCAAGAGAAATATAAAAGATCTTGCATCATTCAATAAATTCCAACAATTAAAAGCAAAGTCATGTTAGGGTTAGAGAGATGTTACAAGTGTCTTTTAAATAGATTTTTAATTATGATAACATTGAAAAAGTTGATGCATTCTCCCATGCAAATATTGCAATGCAGTAGTTTTCTAGTATTCATTTGAGATGTGGTGTCAAATGTGGATTTGATGACAAGGTCACAATTAGGGAAATTTCTATTTGGAATCCTTAAATTTATATTTCTACTTTGAATTTATGTAGACTAATCATACTTTCAGGGTCAACAGTGATATACCAACGGTCTTTATTATATCTTACTTGTTATGGGATTACCTAAGATGGATTCTATGTAATTGTGCAGAGAGGTATTTAAGAATAATTTATTAGGAGATATGGAGAGAGTTGTTGGAAATGTGGACTACAATTTGATGATTCCATACCCTATAGATTTCGACAATGGAGAAGGCTCCACTCGATCCCCCAAGGAAAAAATTACTAAAAGATTGGTCCTTACTATGTGGGATAAGAGGGCTTTTGAATCCTGTAAGTCAGAGATAACAAGAAACGTTGATTTTCTTTTAAAATGGTTAGGGCTAAAGGTAACCACAAATACTGATTGGTGGAAAGATTATTTGATAGAAGAAGGGTACGTTCCTTTTGGAGAAGAAGGTGTAGAAGAAGAGAGTCAAGGGTGATCAGACTGAATGAGGAAAAGAAACAAGATAAAGGCAAGGGTGCAAAATCGCAGAAGAGGCAAAGGAATCGTCGAAGGGGTACATCAAATGACACAAAAGATATCCCTACTTCCTCTTCCTAGTGCGCTGATTGCTTCTGTGTGGATATCAGTTTGAAGTGAGCAGAAAGAGGAAGATGCCAACAACAGGTTATGGGCTCCGTCAATGAACTAGAAGGATGTAGCAGAGCCTTTTTTTTAAGGCGTTATAATTTTTCTTCTTCAATCTAGATAAGATAAATCTTGGTGGTTTTTTGGTGTTTCCCCTGTTATAGGAGCTAATCGTAGTAGGTATTTATGGTTAGATTTATAGTAGATTAGTTCATTTTGATCTAGAGGAGGCTCAAGGAATACATCTTCTTACACTGTTAGACTTGTTTTCCCCTTCGTGAGAGAAGTAGACTTCAATAAAATTTTGGCAGTTCTTTAGTTTTCTTAATTTTAGCAAAGGCCATCTAGTCTAGCATGGAATGATACTTTAGGACAATCTGGTTTATCTATATGATATGAACTTTATGTAAATTTATTTTACAATTTCAGAAATACAAGCCTTTTATTGATAATAAAAAAAAAATAAAGATATAACAAATGAAAATTAAACATAAAAATACCAATATGTTATAAATTAATTACAACTATAAAAATAAAAAAAAGAACAAAATAAAATAAAATTATAAATCTACTTATAAATCTCATTTACTAATATTATAATTCCAACATCAATCAAATACTATCAATCAAAATACATTAATAATCATTCACACATATAAAACAAGCTCAATAAATCAATAGAAATGGAAACCTAAAAAACTTTAAAATCAAAATTCTTCTTAAAAAAATCAAAACAAAACAACATACCAACTAATTATGAGAAACCAGATCTATTTTCCCAAATTCTAATTGAAACAGACTCATAGTAGAATGTTAATCAAAAGTACAGAGTGTTCCAACCAGGCTGAATAACACCATATTTCTGTTTTGTTGTATTGAAATAGCATACAAAGAAAGGTGAGAAACAAAACATAAAAGAGCAGGGTTTTCCATTCCATGTGGAGAGCTCGTCATTCCAGTCAATTCATTCTCTCTTGGAATTATGATCGATATTCCTTGGTTTAAACGTTGACGTTGTCGAGATTACGTGAGAATTGGGTTGCCAATTTAATAAACACATCACATGCATTGGAATGTTTTCGATTCTATCTTTGACCACCTTGTAAAATGTTAATCTCTGGGGAAGCGAGAATACGTAGAGCACACGGAGAGAGTAGTTGTATTTTGTTTCCTTCCTCACTTAATTTGGTTTGTGCTTTGTCTGTAGCGAGATAGTCCATTAACTTCCATTGAAAGTTAAATAGATATGGAGGATAATTTTTAATTGGGGAAGATGATGGTATAACTTCTGATTATGTTATCTATTAGGATTTGAATATTTTGAAAACATAATTGATTTGTATTCTACATCTAAGTGATTATAATAGACAGGTTCTCCCTATTTATGATATCTTTGTCAAAGGATGGCTTCTAGTTCATATGTGTGCATACTTGTCATGTTGTAATTTGTATGAAGCCATTTTGATGGACTGATTTTTCTTACAAGTAATAGATTAGTCAAAAGGTAATTTTTGATTTGAATGTATACTTAATCCACATTTTATACACGTACATATGTAGGCTCACATACATACCTATGTATGTATGTAAGAACTAGCAACTTAATGATTTAATTATGTATTTGTGTTCAAACACAAAATAAGGATCCATATTCACTTAAAATGAAAGGGGTTGAAGAAAGACATTGAGAAAGAAGTTAATTTTTCTTTTTAGTGTCTAGAATTTGATAGAGGACAATCAAGAAACATTGACCCATTATCCTAGTGTTGCTACAATTTGGATGGTTGTCAATGTAACATTTTGTTTAGTATTGTACGTCTAGTGCTTTCAATTTTTAAGCATTTAGGAACACAAAATCTTTATCAATACAACTTTTTCAAGAAATGATCAATAGTAATGAATATTTGATTTTGTCTATAAAATAATATTGTAATTTTTTATTTGCAAGAGGTAACTGTTGGTTTCCTTAGAGAGCCAATTTTATAATTGTAGGAGCAAATTAAAACATATTATTATAATTTATAGTTGTCATAATAAAAAAGAACCATCACCTTAATGAAAGGGTTATTTCGTATTTGTTGATAAAATTGGTGAACAATGACAATGATAATATAAGCATTAATTGTACAAATCTAATTAACATGATTAAATAATATGTTATTTTAACTATTGTATCCAATATAAAACATGGATAAGGATATTGAATAGAAATTAGAAATGAATAAAATCATGAAATGAAAACCATAACACTAGATGTATGTGGAGAAATCCTTTCATAAATAAAAAATCCATCATCTAAGAGAGAGAGTAAGTTGGTATTAATCTAATAACAAAATTATGCACTGTAATTTTTTGGATTTAACTATGTGGATTTCTTGAGTCCAACATTTCAGATCACGCACTATGATCCATCATCAAGGAAAAGCATGAAAAATGAGAAGTGAAAAGATGGATCATAGTGCGTGATCTGAAACGTTGAACTCAACCAAATCCAGAAAATTGTATTGCAGAACTCTATAGATTATGAAAATTTCATGTTTCTAATAATAAAGTGCTAGACTAATTCTTCAAGTTTTATCTTCAATCTAATAACATTTAATGTTCAAGAATAACGTAGAAAAAATTAATTGTTGGCTACTTTTTAATCTACAAATTCATTGTGCACCACTTTATACTTTGACTGTTGTAAAACAAGGTGAAGAAAGCTTGCAATATGATCTTTAGCTTAATATTTTACAATAAGAAATGACAAGCAATGTAAAAGGGGTAGATTACTCCTTTTCAAATTTGAACAATTGTAAGGAAAATTTTTCAATAGGCTCAGGTAGGTCCTAAGCACTGAATGGGTCAGTGATCCTTCACAATTAATAGAAGATGTGAAATGAAGATTATAAATAAAGATTTGGAAGACTTATGTGCACTTGGAATCAAGATAATGAGTGTGTTGATTCAAATCCCATTTTCCCAACAGACAAAATCTCAAAAACACCTGTAATTGCAAACTTGGAACCTGTGAACTGTAACCTATCCCCAGAATGAATTTGAGCCTATTCTGGTGGATACATAATGTTTGAAACATTTTGTTCATGGGAAAAAATGTTTGAGCCACTGTGTTCCTAGCAATTTTGATTGAAACTTCTAGGGTTGCTACGTCAGATCCTAGTCTTTTTGCAAAACTTCCAACAATTGTGCCACTTATTCCAGCACATAGAAAAATGGGGAAGAAGGTTAGATAAAAGGGCTTGCCTCAGTCAAACCCTTTTTTAAGAATCAACCTTAAAATGAAGTGAAAGAAATCAAAGTATGTTATCATATAGTAGAGATTGGATCTAATAAAATGAAATATATATCATACCTCGGAAACACAAGTGCTTCTTTGAATGTGATCAAATATGTTGATGCAATAGCTTTGAATTAACACAAAAAAACCTAAAAAGAAATCATAAAAGACAAAGCCTCATGTAACGGATGTTCTAATTCACCATAATGTTTGATTAAGAGAAGGAAGAAGACTTGAATGAAGAGGTAGGTATATCTCCCCTTGATATAACACTCCTTTGCTTAAGTATTCAATGAGGGAAATAAGCTAGATCCATGGATAAGAACACCTTGAATGCTTGAGAATAATTCTAGATCTTGGGTACTTGGACTTGATTTCTTGATTACTTGATAGCTCTTAACCTTGAATGCTTGCCTTCAAATCTTGAACTCACTTGTATTTCTTGATAACAAATGATGGATAATACTGGATGCCAAAATAAGGTGAAGTAGGGTGTTTATATACATTTCACAACATCTCAGGGGTTAAATCTCAAGAAGGTCAATTATAAACCCTAATCCCTCGCTAAAACACTGAGATGGGTCCCCAGTTTAAATTTGAGCTCAAACCTTGGGGAACATACTATCTTGGAAGTTATGTTCTTGGGAATATAACGTTAGAGACGTTATGGTCCACCTAATCAAAGTCCAAATCAGGACCATGCATCCCCGATAATTAGGGAATGCAGGATTACCAGGTACACAAAATTCTGAGCTCAAGATAGAACACAAAGGCTACAAATGGTAATATAGGGCCCTAGGTGATGAAAGAAATAATGGATTGGAGGAAAAATGGAGAGCACTTAGAAATAAGGGATTACCTTGATTTTAAATGAAATTGAAATCATAAAGGACCCATATTCAAATTTAGATGTCCATTAAGTGCCATATGAGGTCCTATTATAGAAAATACACTAAGGTAAGAGCTAAATAATCTTGAAATTGTACACTAATTAAGTGCTTACAATTTAGGATGGTACATTTAGCCCCCACTTTAGTGGGAGCATGAGGCAACCTCATGCTCACAGTAAAGGAAATGAGAGAGTTATGATCATGGGAGGACTGGAAAGAGATATGATATTACTATGTTTAAGGATCTCAACTCAGACATACATGCACAAGGGCACAAAAAAAGACAACAATAAAAAAAAGAAAAAGCCACAAACAAAGAGGGGTTAGTACTTAAAAATAAAACTCCAAATTAACTAGTAGAAGAGACATCGATCGAGAAACTTCCCAACCACCATCATCATATCCAAAAAGCTATTGAAAGAGCATAAATGACCACATGGAAAGGGTAAGAGCATCCACCATGGTCAAGGCTCTATGATCTAACCCACTAGAAAAGCTATGAGAGCATAAAAAGGAGAGAGAGAGAGACCATGAATCCAATATTCTAGCAAGTTGTGTTATGCTAGGTGATTCATGAGATAAGAGGAGGAGAAGGAAAGGCTAGCAAGTCATGTTATGATAGTTCCACTTATCGCAAAGAAAGAGGGAAGGACAATTGATGGTCTAGCAATATGTGTTATTTTAGTCAATTCTACCTTGAAAAATTTGCGCACAAGGGGGCTTGTAAAATTTTGCGCTCAAGGGCGGCTTAATTTTTTTTCCTCACAGGGGTGGCTTAAAAAAATTATGTGCACTGGAGTGGCTTACAAGAGAAGTCTTACGAGAAGTATTGTCTCTGTTTAGATCCAAAAAAGTGACCAGTCTTAAGGACCAAACAAAAGCTACATAAATGTACAAGGAGGCCATATAAATGCCCCCTCCTTATGATGGTGACATAGGAATTGTTGAGATATTATTGAGAGATTGTTAAGTATTGTGAATATATGTGCTGCATTAATGTTTTTTCATTGATGTCAACATATTCCTACTATTGATGATAGTGTTCCTGAGATGTTCAGTGAGAAGATTGCTTTGGTACGACAATTATATTGAATATAAAATCTGTGAAGGTACAATGGTTTTA
The DNA here is from genome assembly GCA_018584345.1 of Thuja plicata. Lineage (NCBI taxonomy): Eukaryota > Viridiplantae > Streptophyta > Pinopsida > Cupressales > Cupressaceae > Thuja > Thuja plicata. The sequence continues at coordinate 1,578,469 of MU224566.1, read as the reverse complement.
TTGATGTCTGTAATTGATCTATGTCAACTTAGAGAGGTTCACATAATGATTTTAGTGAGCTATGAAATATTTATCAGAGATTGCTATTTTGGTTACTCAGGAAAAGACAATGTTTCAGTTATTGGATCGGTGTGGATTAAAGTTATGCAATATTCTTGGTTGCTAACTTGGTGGTGAGTTCAGGACATGGATGTGCATCCTTAGCTCGAGTTGTTCATGATTTGGATGCTAGAAAGATTATTTTTATGATAGTGGTTTTTGTTTAGTGTTTTTGATGAACAATGAAGAGATGAATATGAATTATGAGACAGAGTTGTTCATATTGATGGTGTGGCAATTCTTGTTGCTTACTGATGTTTCTAAATAATTTCCTATCATATAATTGGAAAGCATTGGATTATGTGATCAAAATTGATGGTTTTCATTTGGTGTGTTGATGTTCTTAATTATTCTCGGCCAACATGGTGGCATAGCATGTCGTGAAGGATTGTGGCGTGACTTATGGATCTAGAGCATGTTCGAGGATGTTTTTATGGATGATTGATATGTCTTAGCTGACATTCAATGGATTGTATTGTGTATTGAGCTAAAGTAGATTAATATTTTTTAATTAGGTCCTTGGATGAATTAGTTGAGATAAATTGACGTAATGTATATAAAGATGTAATCATTTTTTATTGTTAATGTGTAAGAGTGCATGTGTATGGATGAGAGAAGAGGTATGAGTGGAATCAACAATTGAGGCAGAGATTTGATGCACTTCATTGGAACTATTTTAGCATATCAGAGATGTTGTTTGTCAGTTTGTGAGATATGAAATGTTGTCTAGTGTGAATTGTAATTAGAGATTGTTGTAAGGCAGTGAGCCTTCCTTAGGGTTGAAACCCTTATTGTATTTGAGAAATGAGCTCTAGGAAGTGTGTCTGAATGCATGTGCATTCCCATTTGTAATACTCTAAATAAGGTATAGTGCTTTTAGCATAGTACATTCATCTTGTGGGTTTGATCCCCACCATGGTTTTTCCCTTAGCATGATTTTCACTTCAAAAATCTTGGTGTTATATGTTGATTACTGTGTTATGATCTTGCATTCATGTTTATCATTCGGATCTGAGAATAAGTTTATATTTTGGATAAAGGTTTGGATTTTTGTGGCACAACTGATTCACCCCCCTCAGTTGTGTGTGTTTACTTAATTCTAACAATCGATATCAAAGATAGTGTCCTGTTTTTGAAGCTTGACCAGTTGAGGAGATCCGAGATGACAACCTTTAAGGAGAGTCCAAGATTTGATGGTACAAAATATTCTATATGGAAGGACCAGATGATTACACATTTGAGATGTATGAGTGAAGAACATTGACAAATAATTCCTACACTCCTGCAAATCTTTCTACTGCAACTCCTAATGAGAAGAAATAATTTGAGTACAATGTGCGAGAAAAAGAATCCTTTTATAGTGCCCTATTAGATGTAGAATATAAAAATATTATGGGATTAGAGACATTATATGAAAGAGATGCATTCATGAAACAAGCCAAGTTGCAAAGTATAGAAGGAAAATAATAAGTATTGAAGATGAGTAGACATGAGAACATTACTTCCTGTGTGAATAAGATCACCGAACTTGTTTGTGCAATAAGATGCGCTGGTGGAACCTTGGATGAGAATGAAATTGTTTCTAAGATCCTAAGATCCTTTCCTCCTGCTTACAATCACAAAGTTGCTGCCATTGAAGAAATCAGAACTGTGGTACCTGTGACGAGATATTTTGGTTGGTAAGTTATCTGGTTTTGAAAAGAGAGAATTTGGAGATAGTCTTCCTAAAGTTGAATCTACATTTAAAGATACTATTTATAAGGATAAGTAAAGATATGACTCTAGAGAAAGCTCATCTAAGTATGTATCTAGATATGTTAAGGAATGAGTAGAGATTGAAGAAGAAGAAAGAAAGCTTGATGAACTTGAAGCCCTAATTGCAAAGAGACTACCTAAGGGATCTGGTAAGTATCAAGGAAAGTTACCTTTGATATATTTTGCATGTAATAAGATTGGTCATATTTCTTCAAGATGTCTGGATAAAGAACCTAAGTACAAGCCTAAGAAATTAGTCTAAATATCAGAAGTATTACTATGCTATTGATGAAGGTGTAACTGATGATGAATCCAAAAAGAGTGAAGATGAGATTGTGTTTATTTCTATCAAAGATGAAAATCCTAACTTGAATGAAGTAAAAGCCTTGATTTTGCATGTGGATAAAAAGGGTGAATGGGTTATTGATAGCGGTTGTTCACAACACATGACTGGAGACAAAAATAAATTTATAAAATTGGAAAGGTATGATGGTGGTGTTGTCAGATTTGGTGATGAAAATCCTTGTATGATCAGAGGGAGAGGTTCTATTACACTTGATGGTAAGAATAACACTGGTGATGTTCTATATGTTGAAGGTTTGAAGTATAATATTTTGAGTGTTGGGAAGCTAGTTAATAAAGGTTACAACTTACAATTTAAGAATGGAATATGCAAGATTATTGCAAGCTCTGGAATTGAGATTGCCTCAGGAAGAAAGACTAAAGGCAATGTATTTCACTTGAACAAATCTGAGAATAGATATCTAATTGCTATGATTGATGATAGGTGGTTGTGGTACACGATATTTTTCATGTAAACTTTGATAATATTGTGAAGATAAGAAATACAAGAGTTGTTAGAGATCTTCCTAAATTGATGAAGCCTGCTAATGCGATGTGTAAGGAATGTCAATTGGGTAAGTTGACTAAGTCTACTTTCAAGAGCAAGAATTATTCTTCAAGTGGATTGTTAGATTTGGTGCATATTGACTTATGTGGTCCTGCAAGAAAAAGAAGCTATTATGGGGATAAGTATTTAATTTTATTCATTGATGATTATTCTAGAATGATGTGGGCAACATTTTCGAAAGAGAAATCTGAAGCCTTTGAAAAATTCAAAGTTTTCAAAGCTATGGTTGAGACTGAAACATGATTGAAGTTGAAATGTTTGAGATCACACAGAGGTGGTGAATTTACTTCTATTGAGTTTAACACTTTTTGTGAAGAGCATGGTATAAAGAGATAAATGTATTCTCTGCGAACCCCACAATAGAATGGAATTGTAGAGAGAAGAAATAAGACTATGCTAGACACTGCTAGAACTATGATAATGGAAGGAGAGGTTTTGCAGATCTATTTGAGAGAATTTAGGACTACATTATATACATTAAAATGAGTTAAAATCAAGCAAGGGACTAATAAGATACCTTATGAACTTTGGTATGGTCATGTTCCTACAGTGAAATATTTTAGAATTTTTGGAAGCAAATACTATATCAAAAGAGATGAAGACTTAGGGAAATTTGATCCTAGATGTGATGAAGAAATCTCTCTTGGTTATTAAACAAAAAGAAAATCATATAAATTTTATAACCAAAGGTTGAATAAGGAAATTAAAAGTATAAATTTTAAAGTAGATGAGAATTATCATAAACATATCATATCTTAGAGATATGAATCAGATGAGAAGAAGACAATCAGATTGTTAAGCATAGAATCAAAATTAGAATGGATTGGTACAACAAAATGAAGAAGTTGTAAATGAGAAAGAAGTGGAAACACAAGAATCTTCGACAAAACAAATATGAAGACTCCAAGGTATGTGAAGTTAAATCATACAAAAAATCATATTATTGGTGATAGGAATCATGGTGTTCAGACTAGAGGAAGAATTGCTAGAATTGATTTTTTTTAATTTCTAAGATTGAACCTAAGGATGTTGATAAAATATGCAAAGATGAAAGTTGGGTTAAAGTGATGGAAGAAGAATTAGAACAAAATAAGAAGAATAAGACATGTATTCTTGTTCCTATACCTAAGGACAAAGATGTGATCAATACTAAATGGGTATTCAGAAAAAAATTGAATGAAGAAGGTGAAGTGGTTTAGAATAAAGCCATACTTGTTTGCAAGGGATAATCACAAATGAAAGGTATTGATTTTGAGGAGACCTTTTTTCATGTTGCTAGAATTGAAGTTGTTAATATATTTTTTGTATATGCTACTTACAAAGATTTTAAGGTATATCAAATGGATGTTAAGTCGACATTCTTGAATGGAGAGTCTAAAGAGGAAGTCTACATTGAGCAGCCTGATGGTTTTCCTTTGACCAATGAAGATGACATGGTTTTCCGATTGAAGAAATAATTATATGGATTGAAACAAGAACCTAGAGCCTGATATGCAAGGCTAGATAAATATTTACTAACATTTGGTTTCAGTAAAGGTACTATTGATAGTAATTTATACTTAAAAGTTGATCATGATAATATTTTGTTTGTCGATGTCTTTGTGGATGATATGATTTTTGGTGGAAATGACAAGTTGAGTAAGGAATATTCTACTGAGTGACGAACTATAACTGATTAAATGTTTGAAGATGATAAGTTGATGATCACCGAGCTACAAAAGTGAATGCAAGACATTAAATCAGTTAATGTTTTGTATTATCATTGATGTCAACTTAATATGTTTTGATTTTTCATAATCATATTGTCATAAACTTAAAAGAGTTGAAAGGACAAAGTTTATGTGGTTAGTAAAAGATAAAAGTTCAGTATACACCAAGTGACAGTAAACACCGATGGAAACAGAACACCGAGCAATTCACAATGTATACCAAGCACCGCAGTAACCGAGCAAGTGGTCACCAAGCTAACTTAAGTTGTTACTGAGCATAACTGGAGTGGTCACTGAGCTAACATAATTTGTTACCAAGCGTAACTGAAGTAAATGACCGAGCTAACTGAAGTTGATCACTGATCAGAACTGAAGATAAAGAATGCCAAAAATACTTAGCTGGAAGGAGCTATATTTAGATTGACTGGTTGATTGCTTTATTCTTATCGATCAGTTGAACTAAAGCAAAGAAGAGATTTAAAGCATGTTTTATTCACAGATAACAAGAAGAGATTTGTGGAATAAAACTGAAGGAGAGCTTTACGGATTAAAGCAAGCATGGTGAGCTTTACGGATCAAGAAGTTATCTACGGTGAAAACAAGGAGATTGGATGGCTAAATCATGTCTATATAAAGAGACAAGTAATTCATTATGAAAGAGAGGAATGCTAAATATAATTTTGATGAAGATAGAAGTATTCATGTAGATTTTATCATACAAGTTGAAGAACATAGCCAAGAAATTCTGCAGACACCGAGCAACAAAGAACACAACATTCAGCGAGAAGAACAAAGAGGGGAGGAAAGGAATTGAAGAGCACATTCATCATAGAGGTATTATTGAACTAACAATAGATCTAAAAATCTGCAAGTTAAAGTTGTATTATTGAACAGATCATTGATTGTATCAGTTTAACCATTGAGTTAGAAAATCTCTTAACCGAGTGGGATTTAACCATCCTTAATGTATTGAGATACTTAAGAGTATCAAATTTTTTCTTGTTGACAACATAGTGAATGCTAGGTCAAAAGACAAACTATTAGTTTTTGAATCCTCTAATAAGGTCGCACTTAACAGTGTGTTTGTAACCTTTAACAAGGTTGTCTCTTCATCGAGCTCAGTTCAGAAGAGTGAAAATTTTGGGTTACTGGTCCCAAGTGGTTTTTCCCTTAACAGGGTTTCCACGTTAAAATCCATGTGTCAAATGTGTATTTCTTTCATTGCATTGATAGTTTACTTTACACATTACTAAAACTGGATTGGTTGGTAAACACTAAGTTTAATTGTTGCTACTCGGTAAAGGCTAAAAAAAGATACACAATATATCTTACTGAGCAGTATATATTTGTTAGAATTACATAAGGCATACATCTTGATGGACTGAAAGATAACTAGGGGATATTATATTTGAGATATAAATGTTTGGTTGAGTTTTTGGAATTATTTTTAAGGCCACTGATTCACCCCCCTCTCAGTTATTCTAACAATTGGTATGAGAGCTTTGGTGCTTGGAAGAGATTTTAAAGACTTAAGGTAAAGATCACAAGATGAGTAAAAGGGATGTGCCTAAGTTGAACAAAGACAACTTTGCATCATGGTAAAGCAGGATAAGACTTCATCTATCAGGTATTGGAAATGATGTCACACAATATTTGGATACTGAATATGTTGCACCTACTAGACCTTTGACTGTTGATCAATTGAGAGAGAAACATGAACACAATTCTATGATAATAGAATTTGCTTCTTCACTATCCAGTTCTGAATTTGAAGATGTCAAATAATGCACCACTAGAAAGAAAATATGGGACAAACTCAAGTTAGTGCATGGAGGAGATACAAATATGCTGAGAGCTAAAGCTGAAATCCTAAGAGGAAAATTTGATGATCTAAGAATGAAAGAAGGATATAAAATCACTTAATACAGTAGAATAATCAAAGAAGTTGTTAATGCTATCCATGGAGTAGGAGTACTTGAAGATGAAATAGTTGTAAGTAAAATTTTGAGAACCTTATTGCCTGTTTATGCTATTAGAGTATCTGTAATTCAAGAAATGAGAGCAGTAGCAAATAACAATGTTACTCTTGATAGTTTGATTGGTAGAATTATTTCATTTGAGATGAACAACTATGACAACAATGTCTTACCAACTATTGAGTCAGCATTCAAATATTCTATGAAAATAAGAAAATCTAGTCATAAACACACTATGAGAAACGATAGTGACAGTGATAGTGATGAACAAGAACTTGAAGAACTTGAAGCACTTATGGCTAGGAGATTACATAGAGGTAAAGGAAGATACAAAGGTAAATTACCATTGGTCTATTTTAATTGCAAAGAAATTGGATATTTTGCTGCTAGATGCCCTAACAAGAGAAAGGATGAAAGAAACAATGACAGATCTTATGAAAAGAAGTTTGACAACAGTGATGATCGAGACTATAGAAGAAACTGAAACTCTGACATAAGAGATAGTCGAGACTACAAGGACAAAGGAAAGAAGGCTTGTTACCTTGTTGAAAACAAAGCTGAAAATACTGACACCGATTCTGATGAAGATGTTGAGGTAGTATTTGTTGCTATGAAGGATGATTTAGACGAAGAAGAAAGGTATGTTGAAACTGCACTCATATCTAAAGTTAGCAAGAATGATGTCTGGATTATTGATATTAGCTGTACTCATCACATGACTGGAGATAAGGAAAGTTTGAAACTTTTGAATATTATAATGGTGGATAAGTTAGGATGGGTAATGACTCACCTTGCCCAGTTGAAGGAAAAGGAACCATCATGTTGAATAATTTGATCAAATGTGAAAATGCATATTGGGTGAAAGGACTTAACTATAATCTATTGAGTGTTTCACAGCTGAACAACATAGGGCACCGAGTTGCATTTGAGAACAAAAGGGAAAAGATCTATATGGAACATGAAAGTTGATCGGTACTGGTGAACAAACAAAAGGTAATCTATTCTATCTTGACAATTTGAGACCACTTGTTTATTGGCTAGAAATGAAGATGTTTGGTTGTGGCAGAAAAGGTTATGTCATGTGAATTTTGACAACATGGTTACGGTAAGAAAGAAAAGAAAAGTAAGAGGCTTATCGAGTATGTCAAAACCTGACCATGTTATGTGCCAGAATTGTCAAAAAGGAAAAATGACAAAGTCTAATTTCAAGATAAAAACCTACATGTCTAATTCTATTATAGAGTTCGTCCATACTGACTTATGTGGAGCAATGAGAAAAAAAAGCTATTATGGTGATAAATACTTCATTCTATTTGTTGATGACTATTCTAGGATGATGACTGTCATGTTCTTAAAAGATAAATATGAAGCATTTCAGATGTTCAAGTGGTATAAAGCTAAAGTTGAAAAATAAAGTGGAAAATAACTGAAATGTTTAAGATTAGATAGAGGAGGAGAATTTATTTTTGTTGAATTCACTAACTTTTGTAATGAGCATGGGATTACAAGACAGGTTTCTACACTGAGAACACCACAACAAAATGGGATTGGTGAAAGGAGGAATAGATCAATTGTTGATTGTGCCAGAACACTAATGATTGAAAAACGCATCATGCAAACATTTTGGAGAGAAGCTATAAGTACCGTTGTATATACACTAAACCGAGTTCAATTGAAGAAAGATACCAATAAGACACCTTATGAGCTATGGTATGGATACACACCAAATGTGAGTTACTTTAGAATTTTTGGAAGTCAATGCTATCTATTGAAAGATGATAGAAGTGGGAAACTTGACTCTAAAAGTGATGAAGGAATATTTCTAGGATATTCTACTAAAAGCAAAGCTTATAAATGTCTTAACAAATCTTCTAACAAAATCATTGAAAGTGCAAATATTAAAGTGGATGAATTTGCTGAGAAAAATGATGAAGAGAACAGAAAGGAACTAGAAGATTACAACAGATTTGTCTACATAGAAGAACCTGACACTTTGCCCAAGCAATAGTGTAACGCTACCGAGCGACTGAACAATGCAACCGAGCAACAAGCTGCAGACACCGAGAATCATGAAAATGCTCACAATGCTAAACCAAGTGATAATGAAGATCACAATGATGAACAAAGATCTAAACCTGTACTTGCTAAATATGTCAGAAGACACCATCCACAAGACCAGATCATTAGAGACAAAAGAGAAGGAATGACAAAAAGAAGTAAGTCACTTAACACTAGATGTTTGATTTGTAATTTTGAGCCTAAATATGTTAATACTGCACTTGAGAATCAAGAATGGGTTAGTGCAATGAATGAAGAGATTGAGTAGATTGAGAAGAAAAAAACATAGAAATTAGTACCTAGACCAAGTGACAAAAATATCATTGATACCAAATGGATTTTCAGAAACAAACTGAATGAGAATGGAGAAGTCACAAGGAACAAAGCAAGACTGGTATGCAAAGGGTATGCACAATATGAAGGTATTGACTATGGAGAAACCTTTGCACCCATTGGTAGACTAGAAAGTGTAATAATTCTACTTGCTTATGCTTCTTTTAAAGGATTCAAAGTATACCAAATGGATGTTAAATTTGCATTTCTAAATGGAATACTAGAAGATGAGGTATACATTGAACAACTTGAAGGGTTTGTTGATCCTAATAAGAGGAACATGGTATGTAAGCTACACAAAGCCCTGTATGGATTGAAACAAGCACCGAGAGCATGGTATGAAAGACTTCAGTCTTATCTCATTAGTATTGGATTTGTTAGAACAAGTGACAACAATAATCTATATTTGAAAGGAGAAACTAATGATAAGAATTTGATTGCTGAGATATTTGTTGATGATATCATATTTGGAGGTAATGATATGTTATGCAATTCATTTTCTGATGAAATGAGAAAAGAATTTGAAATGTCAATATTTGGAGAGATCAAAATTTTTCTTGGTCTACAGATTCAACAACAGGAAGAAGGTATCTACATCGTACAATCCAAATACATCAAAGAAGTTCTGAAGATATTCAAGATGGATGACTCCAAACCAGTTGGAACACCTATGAAAACCAGATGCAAATTAACAAAGGAAGACAAGTCAACCGAGGTAAATCAGACCTTATACAAATCTATGATTAATAAAATAATGTATGTTGTACACACTAGACTTGATATAGCACATGCAGTTGGTATAGTTGCAAGATTCTTTCATAATCTTAAGGAATCACACATGACTGCTATCAAAAGGATTTTGATGTATCTGAAGAATACTGAAGACTATGGTTTGTGGTATAATAAAGAAGGAAACTTCGAGCTACAATTTTATACTGATGTTGATTGGGCTAGAAACATAGATGATAGAAAGAGAACAATATGAGGATCATTCTTTATGGGTGACAAAATTGTCACATGGATAAATAAAAAGCAAGGATGCATATCTCAATCAAATGCAGAAGAAAAATATGTGGCTGCTGCTGCAAATTTCTCTAACATTGCATGGATAAAGCAATTGCTGAAAGGTATGAATAAAGTTCTTGACCCAATAATTATCTATTGTGATAATACTAGTGCTATAAACATCTCAAAGAACCCTGTGATGCATGCTAAGACAAAGCACATAGCAATTAAGTATCATTACTTGAGGGAACAAGTGCAAGAGAAAGAAGTGATACTGGAATATGTACAATCAAAAGAACAATTAGCATACATATTCAGAAAATCATTGCCAAAAGATACATTTATGTACCTAAGGAATATACTAGGGGTTCGTCCCTTGTCTACTGGTCACTAAGCTGAATATGATGTTTCATAAGCCTACACATTATCAGAAGATCAATCATGTTGATGCAAGCTGAGATATGGACTGCAATGACATATCAGTACAAGAAGGTACTTATCTAAACTGCACACCAGAGATATTGTTGGCTACTAAAGAGATGTATTTTTGATGGACAAGAGATTCAATGATATATTTTTGTTTGGCATTTCTGTCAAAGGGAGAGAAGGATACAATGAAATATCCATCAGAGAGAGAAATGAAATATCAATCTGGGAGAAGAACATCAGTCAAAGGGAGAGAAAAGATCAGAGAAAGAAGTTTCTACAAAGGGAGAGAAAGATCTAATGATGATGAAGAGAGAGATACTCAATGAAATAACCATCCATCAAAGGGAGAGAATTGAAGAAGAGATTCCACAAGAAAGGGAGAGACATAATCAAAAGACAAAATTGCTACACCTATCCATTGAAGGGAATGAAGAAAGGGAGAGAACTCAACAAGAATCAAATCTAAGCTAGAAGAGCTTACCAAGATTCAGATATTTGAGTTGGTTATAGAAAAATAAGTTTTGTATGATATGACATATTTCATATTGTGTTGCCATCTATGCCAAAAGGAAAGATTGATGAACTATAACTAATTAAATGTTTGAAGATGATAAGTTGATGATCACTGAGTTGCAAAAGTGAATGCAAGACATTAAATCAGCTAATGTCTTGTATTGTCATTGATGTCAACTTGATATGTTTTGATTGGTCATACACATATTGTCATAAAATTAAAAGAGTTGAAAGGACAATGTTTATGTGGTCGGTAAAAGATAAAATTTTAGTATACACCGAGTGACAATAAACACTGAAGGACAATGCACACCGATGGATAGAGAACACTGAGCAGTTCATAGTGTATACCGAGCACCGCAGTAACCAAGCAAGTGGTCACCGAGATAACTAAAGTTGTTACCGAGCATAACTAGAGTGGTCACCGAGCTAACTAAAGTTTTTACCGAGCATAACTAAAGTCAATGACTGAGCTAACTGAAGTTGATCACCGATCATAACTGAAGATAAAGAATGACAAAAACACTTAGCTGGTAGGAGCTATATTTAGATTGACTTGTTGATTGCTTTATTCTTATCGATAAGTTGAACTAAAGAAAAAAGAGTTTTAAAGCACGTTGTATTCACAGATAACAAGAAGAGATTTGTGGAATAAAATTGAAGGAGATCTTTACCGATTAAAGCAAGCATGGCGAGCTTTACAGATCAAGAAGTGGTCTACGATGAAAACAAGGAGATTGAATGGCTAAATCATGTCTATATAAAGAGACAAGTAATTAATTATGAAAGAGAGGAATACTGAATATAATTATGATGAAAATAGAAGTCTTCATGCACATCTGATCATACAGGCTGAAGAACAGAGCCAAGAAATTTTGCAAACACCGAGCAATAAAAAACACATCATTCACCGAGCAGAACAAAGATGGGAGCAAAAGAATTGAAGAGAACATTATGATGAAATTATTTTTCTATTAGTATACAAACAACACTTTCGGTAAGCATACAACGAAAGACAAGAAAAAGAGAAAACCGAAAAATGTAGATATCAGAGATCATCGAAAACTGCTAAGTACAAAGAAAACTAACGACACAATTTTGTGTGTAAATTGAAAATGCAAAATGGAAAGGATAAAGAGGAACTCCAAAGTGGAACCAACAAGCAGGATATAGTGCAACCCAAGAGGCAGTTAAAGAGGAAATTGAGAGAACAGCTCAAGCAAGGACCCCGAAAGAAAGTCAACTAATTTTAGAACTTAACTGACCATCAAAAAACTGAAATTGAGTTGCAGCCCGCAAAAAGTGGATCTGACTTCCATGTCAGATAAAATAGTCATGTTCTATTTATAGAGTCTTGATTTATTTTTTAAAACCATTCTTTAGGGACAAGAAACATGAATGTAAGTGCTTTAATTAGTTTAACTGATTTAAAACACATAGACTAGGAGATCAAGGTAAAGTTGTAAACCTGTGTTCTTAGAGTTAACATTGTTTTACGTGAAACTTGATTAGATCAATCTATCTTATAAATAGACTATGTATTCATTAATTATTATGATGAGAGAGGGATGAGAGGATGAATGAAACATATGAGCACATCTATGGATCAGATTAAAAGTTTCATGAACTAGAACAACAAAAGGTGAATTTGGTTATCAAGAACCAAGAACAAAGACTACCAAGCATTAGAGGTATTATTCAATCACATTAGGTGATATACTTATTCATATAATCTTAAATAGATCTGTAATCAACAATAAGAGATTGCATACATCAGGTCAAATTGTAATTTGCTATCATTCTAACAAGTGAAGCAAATTGTAAAAATCCTTTCAAGGAAGGTGAATTTAATAGTCCAACTATAAATCTCTTAACCAAGTGCACACTCAACAGTGTTGCTAAAGATCTTAACCGAGTAGACTTTAACAGGTCTCCACATATACTCTTAACCGGGTAGATCATTGGAAGTGATCAAATTGTAAGTCTTAACTGGCCCCTTCCAATCTACAGATAGTGAAGAATTTGTGGGTGCCATCCCCACCGCAGTTTTTACTTCCTAACAGGATTTTTCTGCAATATCATATATTATGTTATGTGTCAATTACTTTCATGAATATTTCTATGAATGTTCACATGTATGGTTAAGTTTATGAATTGATATATCTTGCATCAAGATAGTATAGACAAGATGGTTGGATAAACATTTGATAGCTTAAAGGATAAAGGTTAAAAGATACATAATTTTTAGAGGTACTGATTCACCCCTCCCCTCTCAGTACACACTTCCCATTAATTCCAACAATTGGTATCAGAGCTAAGTCTTTTCTTTGGAAAAGCTTAATTGCTTAAGAGAAAAGATCATACAATGGAGAAGTACAGACTCGACAATAGTATTGAGAATAAAAAGCTAGAAATTCAGATCTTCTATGAGTAGTATAAAGAAGCTAGAATCAATATGAGACAACTGTTAGATGAAAGAAAGATTAGGACATCTCGCTGTAATAAATCAGATTATCATGAGGAAGAGATACCATATTTCTTTGAGTCTTTAGGATCAACTATAAACAAAGCATCATACACATCTGAAGAAAGAATCACAAGCTTAAATGAAATCAATCAACATCTGGCTGGACAAGTGAAATCTTTGCGAATCGTTCAAGAGACACAGATGGCAAGAATGATTGATGCCATGAATAGTGCTAGACAAGATGAGCAAGAAAGAACACTAGCTATTGATGATAGAAGAAATATTACAAAAAAGCTACAAGAGAAAAAGTCTGAAATACAAAGACTTACAGAGCATCAACACGAGATCACAAATCAGATTATTCTTACGATTCAAGAGGCAAACATAATGAATGTTGAACTCATTGAAAGAATAGAAGCTATCAATGAGCTAAGGGATGAAAATGAAAATTTGAAACATGAAATAAGAATTCAGCAGCATCACAATGAAATTATAAAGAAAGCTGAAGAAAGCAATAAAAGAATGGATGATTTTCTTGAAGGACAACGAAGAGTCAACAACAACACCAGTCTAGGATTTACTGAGAATGGAGAATCACCTAATCAAGTTGATCCAAAGAATGTCTATGGAAATCCAAGACCAAAAAAGATGAAATGCAACCACTGTGGAAAGCAAGGCCACACATCAAATGTATGCAGAGGCAAAATAAAAGGTATTCCTCAATCCACATCTTCATTCATAAGAATGCTTATAAATGTAACAAGAAAGGACATAAATCATATCAATGTAAGTCTGAGATGAAACAACCAAAGAAGGAAACCTACATAGACAAATACTATCCTACTTGCAAAATGAATGGGCACACAACTCTTGAATGCTGGAAAAAGAAAAGGCAAGCATGAAAGCCTAAAGGTCAAGAAACTCCCTATCAACTGAAAAGAGTCAGTAACCAGTATGTATGGGATTACAAAACTTGGACAAATTGTACAGCATGTGGAAGATTTGGTCACATTGTTGCAAACTGTATGAGATAGTGGACTAGAAATTCTAGAGGCTAGACTAACCCCGGAATGACATGCTTACACTATCATAAATTTGGTCATCTCAAGAAAGACTACAGAGACCGAATGACAGAGACCAACACATATCCCAATGGAAACACCATTGAAGACATCTGGAGAATGAGAGACAAAATGTGGAGAAAATATTCAAAAAATGATGAAGATGGACCGAGCAATGAAAATAGTGACACCCCATCCAATGGATTTGGTGACATCACCACCCCCACTTAAGCATAACAAGTAAGTATGGAACTACATTACACTATGTATTATTTTACATCAGTTCCATAATATGTTGATGAAATGATAAATTAGCATAAGTAAAGATGCATCATGATAGTAATTGTTAAAATTTGTGATAACTATTCTATCGGGTAATACATACCGAAATCTGTCGGTATACACTCAAAGCTGAAACTGCCTACACTTACCGAGAAGTGTTGGTTAACATGAGATAGAAAAGTTGCTAGTGTAAACCGAGATTAGTCGGTAATCAAGAAAAGTGAATAAGTTGTTTGTGCACAATACTGAAACCTGTCGGTAAAAGTAAAGAGTTAAATGACCGCCCCGAAACGTCACATTTTTACCAAAGAGAAGTTAATATTCAAACTGATGAACTCCGTCTTCAAACACCAAGGAGTGGTTGAGCATTAATGACTCGCTTCTTAGGCAAAATGCCTATGAAAGGGCGATGTAAGGGTTTCATTCTTTGCCACGACCAGAGCAGAGCGACAAGAGCAAAAATTTAAGCAAACAACAAATAACATCACAGAGAGAATTCAACTCGACCAGAGAACTCCAATAGATCAGTGATCATTGCAGGTGTAAACAGTAAGTTTCTACGACAACCAAGAACTTTGTTTACACATTTTTTAGAAATCCGTAAATTTCTCTGAAACAATGGCCACAACCTCAAGAACCACCAAACAGAAGAGCATCAAGAAGGATGAGGTTAAACTTGTCAAGAATTCTGTGTGTGAGGAACCACATTACAAGATTTACCCTGAGGTTGCTTCACAACCCGACAATGCTGGAGCATTCTCGCGAATACCAACTAGGTTTTTGCTTGTCAAAGACATGTGAGCTTACATCCACTACAAGATTGTAGAAATTGGTGATTTGGAGGTAGAACAATCTTACAAGAAGCTGTGTAATGAAGATGGATCCATAAAAGATGAACACAAACACATACAGGTGAAAGGGCTCACTAATTCCCTATTGTTCCCAAAGGCATTAAAAAATGAGTGATTTTGGTTAGTACTGAGCCGAATGCACAATCAAAAACTATGCTTGGATGACCCTAATATGATAACCCGGGATTTTATCCATGCAATCATCGGTTACGCTGTAACTGAGAAGGTAAAAGCATTGAAACATCCACCCAAGGATTAGATTGAGAAAAACACTGGAGCAAAGTGTGATGGCAGAGGACTGAAGGTATCTAATATAACCGATGATGAACTTAAATTTGGAGCATGTGTTCTAGGTTACAAATTATTCCAAGAAAGCAGGATGAACATTATAGCATCCGATGTAGTAGATACAACCTATAAGATTGTAAAGAAAGGTACTCAGTTGGATCTGTCGACACTTTTATTGAGCCACCTAGAAGAAAACTTAAGGATAATAAGAAATGCTAAAACAAATACATGTAAGTTTGGATCACTTATCATGTGCATTTTTTTTTACTTTCAAGAAACATTTCCATCAGTAGGAGATGTAAAATGGGATACCACAAAACCGGTCACCATGCAAAT
This sequence comes from Thuja plicata, assembly GCA_018584345.1. NCBI lineage: Eukaryota > Viridiplantae > Streptophyta > Pinopsida > Cupressales > Cupressaceae > Thuja > Thuja plicata. The sequence continues at coordinate 1,562,397 of MU224566.1, read as the reverse complement.
CAGTGAATACATAACATCACTGGGGGCCAACTTTCAAACAATCATGGATGAATACTTTACAGGATCCAAGGACCGAATGCAGAAAAGGGTAAGGATCCCTGAACAACTTATAGAGAAATTCAAAGATGATATATGTTTCATGGTTGACACCGACCACACATACATCAAACCTGCTGTACCGAGGACAACATGGTTACAACCTTTGGAGTATGAGGTAAATATTGATCAAGCATCCAAGGAAATCGATGCATTTATAAATGAACCACTAGACAAAAAACAACCTAAGTTTGGAACTTATGAGGAGGTCAAATCAAGAATCAAACTTGGCCTGGTTGTAAAGAAAATAGTCAGGAAAAAAGGATAAAATGGTCAAGAACCTAAAGAAAATACTGTCGACAACAGAAGAAGAAATCGAACAGGAAGAAGAAGCTAACAAGGAGGAAGAGACTGAAGGCCAGTCACCCATTGGTGAAGCTACAGGAAAGAATGACTCCGAGGCCACAGACAATGATTCACCACCCCCTCCACCAGTTAAGAAGCCAAGAACCATAGCTGCTTCAAGAACAAGCAGCCAAACAGATAAGGACTCAACTCCTTTACCCTTGAAGAAAGGAAAAGTTAGAACCTACAAAAGGAAACCGACCACACAGAAAAGAGGGTCATTAAAGAGAAGAAGGTTCGTTCAAACAAGGGAAGACATTGAGGACACCAAACAAGATGAAGGTGTAGAAGCAGAAAAGATTAAGGTTCTAGGAAGAATTGATGAGGTATGAAAATCTATTGCAAATTTAGGATCTATTACAGATTCTAAGATAAGAAGATGGCTAAAACTGGATCCAGAAGATCAAAACAAAGTTGAAGATGCCATCATTGCAAAGATGTACAAATTCAAGTATGTACCAATTCAATTTGAAGGTAATAATATACCAAGGGAACTCTTGGACAGATTATATGCTATATGGACATTTGCCTTAAATAATGAGAAGGAGATAAGAGAAAGAGGACTTGTTTCTCTTATGCCTCCTGAATCCAAGAGGGAAGAAATTGATGAGATGATGGAGAAACATAAAAAGGAGTTCTCACCCAAGTTGAGAGCTTACAAATTTCTTGAAGGGAGGCTTATAGAGCTTGAACAAGAAATTCACAAAAGTGGAGTAAAATACTCAATAGACCTCTTGAGGAATCTAGCCCCGAAAAAGACCTACAACAGAAAGATGATCAGGAAACTCAAGAACACATCATAATCGAAGATGCAGAAGATGACACATCAGTTGAGCTAGATAAAGAAGAAATCAACACCACCGGCAACAAGAATGTGGAAGTTGTAGATGAAACATAGCTGGACACCACTAAGGACAACATTGTGGGTAACACAATCATTGACATAATCGATGATCCAACAGAAGAAATATAGAAAGATGAAGATGTCAATGTTACCAAGGACACAACCGACGAACAGGATGACACAACATTTGATACTTCATAGGTGAATATACCAGGAAACATGCCAATATTGATGCAGGCCATCAAAATAATGAAAGAAACAGACACATCACTTGATAAAGATTCAAGCATTCCCAAGGATGTAGGGGATGAAGTAAAGAAAGACAACACCAATGATCAGAAGGACATCAGAGACACTCATATGTAATCGAAACTGAAAAGGTTACAAAAGGAGAATCAAAGTAAACAGATGGAGACACAACTGAGAAGGATGCACAGGCAAAGACATATGAAGTTCATAAGGACACTGATGAAGGAGGAAAAGCTAAATATGACACTCCTGAGGATACTGAAAAATTTGCTACCGATATTGTAAAAGTTGATGTGGAGACGTCTATAGAAAACCGACAAGCTGACACTGAAACAAAGCAACAAAAAGAGGAAACACCACAAGTAACTTCATCTAACACCATAGACAAATCCGAGAAGATGGCTATGGTTCTTCACTCAAGTGAAACTCTGAAGAAGAAGACGAAATCCAAAAAGAGTAAGTTGGAAGTCACATTAGATGAAATCATTGAGATCCCCAAATGTGACCCAACCACACTGGACTATGAAGCACTGAAACAATACGATGAAATATGATAGAGGAAGACATTACAAGAGAAGCTGAGAAAGTAACACCGAGACTCCATGGTATTGGAAACAACTAGGGACATCTTGCACCAGATTGTACCCGACGTTGATATTGATTAGAATAAACCAATACTTGATCAACTAGCCACTCTCACAAAAGCCATTACAACACAAAAGATGTAGAGAAGGCAATAGAAGAGAGAAAAGATAAGAAGTACCAACAGAAACTTGTTGAGAAAATCAGCCAAGAAGTGGCAGTAAACAAGGTAAAAATTTCAAAATTCATAAGTGAATTAGATCCTATTATTGCTGAAGCTATTTCCTTGATTCAACAACTAAGCACATTGGAGAAATTCACTAAGGAGCATAGTGAAAACATAGCAAAGTTAGATTCTGATCTAGCTAATAGTGCTAAAAGCTTAACCACCAGAGACTATGCAGTTAAGTTGCATTATGAAAATAATATTGAGATAAAAAGGTTAAGGAGAACTATGGAAAGTAGAAACACAATTCATGATAGAGGTTACCGAGCTCCAGGCTCAACTTCTACAAAATCTGACACTGCTTCAACATCATATCAGTTCGGCAAGACAATTGATAGAAACCCTTGAGATGTCTATAGCATAAAACATTGATGATATGTACTCAAGGATTACCCTCTAGCACATGGCTCTAGAGAACGTAAAAGGTCAATGGGAGAAGATGATGGAAGACATGAAGTCTTTACACACATTTTTTATAAACTATAAGGTATACACCTTTTCCCTTAATATCAAAAAAGGGGGAAAATAATGATATGTATAGATAGGAAACTATACAGTACTACAAAAAAGGGGAAAATAATGATATACTAGCATATACATAGGGGGAGTCATGAAATGACTAAGGATTATATATGTTGTACATACTTAACATTTTGTTAGTATTTTTCACATATCAATTTTTGATACTAATGTCAAAGGGGGAGATTGATGACATTATTTTGCCATTAGTATGCAAACAACACTTTTAGTAAGCATACACCGAAAGACAGGACAAAGAACAAACTATTAATGCAGATATCAGAGATCACTGAAAACTGCTAAGTACAAAAAAAATCGAAGACACAATTTTGTGTGTAAACCGAAAATGCAAAATGGAAAGGATAAAGAGGAACCCAAAAGTGGAACCCGACAAGCAGGATATAGTGCAACCTGAGAGATAGTTAAAGATGAAACTAAGAGAATAGTTCAAGCAAGGAGCCTAAAAGACAATCAACTGATTTCAGAGCTTAACCGACCATTAGAAATAAAAAAGTTAGTTGTAGCCCACAAAAAGTGTATCTGACTTCCACGTCAAATAAAACAATCATGTTCTATTTATAGAGTCTTGATTTTTTTTTTAAAACCATTTTTTTAGGGACAAGAAACATGAATGTAAGTGCTTTAATCAGTTTAACTGATTTAAAACACATAGACTAGGAGATCAAGGTAAAGTTGTAAACTTGTGATCTTAGAGTTAACATTGTTTTACGTGAAACTTGATTAGGTCAATGTGTCTTATAAATAGACTATGTAATCATTCATTATTATGATGAGAGAGAGATGAGAGGATGAATGAATCATACGAGTACATCTATGGATCAGATTGAAAGTTTCATGAACCAAACCATCAAAAGGTGAATTTGGTTATCAAGAACCAAGAATAGAGACTACCGAGCATCAGAGGTTTTATTCAATCACATTACGTGATATACTTATTCATGTAATCTTAAATGGATCGATAATCAACAATAGGAGATTGCATACATTAGGTCAAATTGTAATTTTCTATCATTCTAACAAGTGAAGAAAAGTGTAAAAATCCTTTCAAGGAAGGTGGATTTAATAGACCAACTATAAATCTCTTAACTGAGTGCACACTCAACAGTGTTGTTAAAGCTCTTAACCGAGTAGACTTTAACAGGTCTCCATAGATACTCTTAACCAGGTAGATCATTAGAAGTGATCAAATTGTAAGCCTTAACTGTTCCCTTCCAATCTGCAGATAGTGAAGAATTTGTGGGTGCCATCCCCACCGCAGTTTTTACTTCCTAACAGGTGTTTTCTGTGATATCATATCTTGTGTTATGTGTCAATTACTTTCATGAATGTTTCTATGAATGTTCACATGTATGCTTAATTTTATGAATTTATATATCTTGCATCAAGATAGTATAGAACATATGGTTGGATAAACATTTGATAACTTAAAGGATAAAGGTTAAAAGATACAAAAGTTTTAGAGGTGTTGATTCACCCCTCCCCTCTCAGTACACACTTCCCATTAGTTCTAACACATTGATCAGAGAGGTATTATTGGACTAAAAATATATCTAAAAATCTGCAAGTTAAAGTTATATTATTGAACAAATCATTTACTGTATTAGTTTAACCATTATTCAAAAAATCTCTTAGCTGAGTGGGATTTAACTATCCTTAATGTATTGAGATACTCAAGAGTATCAAAAGGTTTTCTTGTTGACAACATAGTGAATGCCAGGTCAAAAGACAAATTGGTAGTTTTCAATCCTCTAACAAGGTCACACTTAAAAGTGTGTTTGTAACCTTTAACAAGGTTGGCTCTTCACCGAGCTCACTTCAGAAGAGTGAAAATTTTGGGTTACCAGTCCCAAGTGGTTTTTTCTTTAACAAGGTTTCCACATTAAAATCCATGTGTCAAATGTGTATTTCTTTCATTGCATTAACAGTTTAATTTATACATTACTTAAACTCGATTGGTCGGTAAACACTAAGTTTAATTGCTTCTACTCGGTAAAGGCTAGATTATATCTTACCGAGCAGTATATATTTGTTAGAATTACATAAGGCATACATCTTGATGGAATGAAAGATAACTAGGGTATATTATATTTGAGATGTAAATGTTTGGTTGAGTTTTTGGAATTATTTTTAAGGCCACTAATTCACCCCCCCTCTCATTTATTCTAACACTGAGATGCAGAAATAATTTGAGATGTTCATGATAAGTGAGATAAAGATTTTTCTTGGTCTACAAATTACACAAACTGGTAAAGGTATTTTTATATCTCAGTCCAAGTATGTGAAATAATTGTTGAAGAAATTTGGTATAGATGATTCAAAACATGTTGGTACTCCTATGATTACTGGTTGCGTATTAACAAAATATGATGATTCACCTAGAGCAAATCAGACAAGATACACATCAATGATCGATGGCTTACTATACTTGACACAAACTAGACTTGATATTATGAATGTTGTTTGCATTACTGCTAGATTTCAAGTAGATCCAAAGGAATCACATATTTTTGTTATTAAGAGGATATCTAGATACTTGAAATGGAGAGTTTATTATGGGTTATGGTATGGTAAGGATGATAATTTTACATTGAGTACATTTACTAATACAGATTGGGCAGGTAATGTGGATGATAGAAAGAGCACAAGTGGTGGAGCGCTCTTCTTGAGTAAGAGATTAGTTTCATGGGAAAGTAAGAAACATAATTGTATATCACAATCTACTGTCGAAGCTAAATATGGATGAAGTAAATGTTGAAAGATATCAAAGTGAGTATTGATGAACGTATTGCTATCTATTGTGACAATTCAAGTGCTTCAAAGAACCATGTTTTGCATTCAAAGACAAAGCATATTTCTACTAAATATCATTTCTTGAGAGACAAGGTCAGTAAGAAATAAGTGAGATTAGAGTATGTGTCTACAAAAATACATATTGCAGATATTTTCATGAAGCCCTTGTAAAAGGATACTTTTGAGCATATTTGAGGTAAGCTTGGGGTTATTGCCCCTCCTAATCAGAGCTAGAGATGCACTAACTTGCATCAGTCTAGTGTACTTACAAAGATAATCACTATTCTAGATTGATATGTTTGGTGGCTACTCCTTAGGGGGAGTAGTAGTTAGTCTTATGAGGTAAGTTGAGAGATATGTTTGTTTAGATTTTTGCCTTCTATGACTTAGTGCATACATGTGCCTTTGTCATTGATGTCAAAGGGGAGAGAATCATATGAAAAAGAGTATGAGACTAAGAGCGAGAGATGAAATATAAGACATATATATGGGGAGATATTGTTTGTTGATTGAGAAGGTTTGTTAGAGAGAATTTGAAATATATTATAGATATTGTTGGTAGTACTGTTGATATGCTGTCTTTGTACATTGATTTATTTTTTCACATCATATGTTTCCATCAATGCCAAAGGGGGATATTTTTGAGAGATTGTTAATTATTGTTGTTAGAAATTAATCTTTACTTGCATTATGTAAGTAAGAGATTCCTATGGAATCCCTACACCTATTTTGTCCTCTTGTGAGGATAATTCATTTTATGTATTTTATTACCCCTTGGTTGTATTATTTAAATGGGATAAACCAAGGTATCCTTTAGATTCCTCCCTAAGAGGAAATAACACAAGTGGCACACACTTTATGAATGTGGCTCACATGCTCATAGGAGTTACACTTCAAACTCCTTCCATCTCTACTTAAGAGATGATTCTCCTCATTCTTTGTAACACAAGCACCAGTTGTAGCACTTCGTCACTTCAAGTGACTCATTGTATGAGCTTGGCTCTCATTCTCTTTCTCTCTCACGTTCTTAGGCAATTTGCCCATTCATATTTATTCATGGGGTTTTTTTTATGCTTTTCCCCCTTCAAAATCTTGTCTCCTTGTCTTGCTTTTGGTGAATGCTCCTAGTTTTCTGATTTATTCATGGTATATATCTTTTGATGCAGGAGCATCCTGGGTGTAAGGGCAATCTTGCATCACCCAAAAATATGTGTTTTTCTATTTAATAAGGGCTATTTTGTACAAAGCTACTATTTTTGGAAACTTACTATTTTTAGTAAGT
>MU224566.1:1533421-1546324 GCA_018584345.1 Thuja plicata | reverse complement strand
TCCTCTTGTGAGGATAATTCATTTTATGTATTTTATTATCCCTTGGTTGTATTATTTAAATGGGATAAACCAAGGTATCCCTTAGATTCCTCCCTAAGAGGAAATAACACAAGTGGCACACACTTTATGAATGTGGCTCACATGCTCATAGGAGTTACACTTCAAACTTCTTCTTCCATCTCTACTTAAGAGATGATTCTCCTCATTCTTTGTAACACAAGCACTAGTTGTAGCACTTCATCACTTCAAGTGACTCATTGTATGAGCTTGGCTCTCATTCTCTTTCTCTCTCATGTTCTTAGGCAATTTTCCTATTCATATTTATTCACGGGAATTTTTTTATGCTTTCCCCCCTTCAAAATCTTGTCTCCTTGTCTTGCTTTTGGTGAATGCTCCTAGTTTTCTGATTTAATCATGGTATATCTCTTTACTCCTTACTCTTTGGTTTAAACAATTTCCTTGCTCCTCCTCATTTTGTTGTTATTTTCAACAATTGTGCATATATGTGTTGGCATTAATGTTTTCTCATTGATGTCAACATATTCCTACTATTGATGACAATGTTCTTGTGTGTTCTTGAGATGGTCAGTGAGAAGATTACTTTGGTATGGCTACTATATTGAATATCAGATGGTGTGAAGGTACATATGGTTCTATTGATGTCTTTAGTTGATCTATGTCAACTTATAGAGGTTCGCATAATGATTTGAGTGATCTATGAAGAATTTATCATAGTGGTATTCTGGTTGTTCAGGAAGAGACAATATTTTAGTTATTGGATCAGTGCGGACCGGTTATGCAATATTCTTGGTTTCTAACCTAGTGCTAAGTTCAGGGCATGGATGTGTGTCCTTAGCTCAAGTGGTTCATGATTTGAATGCTAGCAAGCTATTTTTATTTTATGACAGTGGTTGTTGTCTAGTGTTTTAGATGAACAGTGCAGAGATGAATATGAATTATTAGACATAGTTGTTCCTATTGATGCCATGACATTTCATGTTTCTTTCTTATTTTTGTTGACAATCTGGCAATGAACAACTAAGAGGGGGGTGAATTAGTTGTTCCCAAAAACCTTAAACATCAAATCCTTATACTTAAAACCCTAAAACTTGTGTACCCTTAAATCTAATATGAATAAATAGAATATAAAACATGCATGCATATACAAATCATAAACACATCCATAGAAATTGACACAATATTTTATCATGGAAACTCTATCAGGGGAAAAAATACGGTGGGGCTGATTACCTATAATAAAAAAATACCTTGTTAGAAGTATAACCTTACTACCATGTATGGAGAATGTACATGCATTCACACTCACTGCTCAAATAAAAAATCCTCAGGATACAACCCTAAGGAAGGTTCACTACATTACAATCTGATCACTACAATGATCTTAACACTTTTTTTGAAATGTGTAAGTGACATCTACTGTATGTCTGATGCATCTCTAATGTAGCACAATGCAAATCTTTTTTCAAACCCTTGTTGAAACACTTCTAATCACCACTAAATAAGGCTCTCCGCTTGCTATCCACCTCTAGCATCCACATCCATAATTTGCACCTTGAATTTGCCCTAACTCTTCATTTTATACCAAGAACTAGGTCACCAACCCTAATTCACCATCTCTTCAAATCATCGTGCCAAACGTTATGCTTAAATCCATATTTGAACATTAAATCATATCCAAGGTCTACAAACACCACCTTGAGATCATAAATCTCCCAAATTTCATGGTTAAGCACTTGCACAACATGATATACCAACTAAGTCAGCCAAGAACATGAATAATAATAAAAAATATTATTATTGACTGAAAGATCTACCAATTTGATCCTTCTGATCCAAGTGCATCACCAACTCATCAAGCACATACTTCAAGAAAATCCTATAGCATCATTTAGAACACTCAAACATTCAAATCCACCATAACCATTGGATTTTCCAACTCTTTTTCACTGAATTTGAAGAACATTGTCATCAAGTCTATGAGACAATAAGATTATGCCTTACAGACCCCTAAAGTATAAACCGTCTTAGTTGAAGACACCTGAGTATGTTTCCAACACACTCCTAGGTTAAGACACCAGACCTCTTTCTGTCTTCCTATTAACACAGTCTATCACCCTATCTACCAGTGACCTTTTGTAACCTGGTTACGTATCCAAATCATCATGAAACCTTTTGTAAATTTTGGTGAACCAAGTAAACACCTTCATCATGCTTCCTCTATGTGTGCGACTTTCTCTCTATAATATCGAATTCTCACCTGACCTTTTACCATACTCTTCCACTGGCTAGCTTGTAATAGTTAAGTTAGCATTAAGCAAATAACTCTTCTAATTACTTCCTTTGATCAACCCTTCAGCTATGTTGACATCAATGCCAATACAATCATCATCTAGCTTAGCCAATATGACAAAAATCTCCCCCTTTTTCATTGATGAAAACATGTGATGTGAAAGTTAAGTAATACAATCAGAAACCAAAAGTCTCACTCCTAGAAGGATAATCAAAAATACTACCAGCAATATCCAACATTATCCTTCAGTCTTAAAGAGCACTTCTCTATTTCGATTCTTCTCCCCTTAGGAACTTTTTTTTTTAATCTTGGTTCCAATCAGATTACATACTCTTCTATCCATCAGCTTCTCCCCCTTAGATACACACCACACATCTCAGATGACTTCTTTCATATGTGCAAGTATACATAAATTTGTATCTCTCAATTTGATCATATTTCTTCTTTCTCTTCTCCTCTAATCTTTCTTCTTATACTCTATTGTCTTCCACATTTTCTTCTCTTTTGTACTTTCTCTTCATCCTTAATAGTTTTTCACATCTATTTCTCTTCCCCTTTGACATTAATGACAAAGGTGTATCAACTATTCTTATAAAACTATATTTGTCAGATCAATGTTTGCTTCGTTTTCCTTTTCTAGTTCTGCAACCTAGACAACCTCATCTTGATCTCTTGCACACACATATCATATCCACTAAACACACTCAACTATTTGTTAAACATTAACAAGTCATCCTTCTTTTTTTGCATATTAACACCTCTAATACATCCATATACTGATCAAATACTTAACTTACTGATTCATGTACTTCCTTGTAGCTGATGACATGTAACTGATTGAATGTTTGAAAATGTTAAGTTGATCACTGAAATGCAGAAGGATAGTGCAAGACATTAAATTAGTTAATGGATTGTATTGTCATTGATGTCAACTTGATATCATCTAATCGGTTATAATCAAAGTGTCAAAGACTTCAGAGAATCAGAGAGAAAAAGATTATGCTTTCAATAATGCATAAAAGACAAGTATTCACTATGTGACTACAAACACCAACGGTCACTGGAACTCGACGGATAGAGATCATAAAAAATCAAGTCACAGTGATTCCCGAGAAAGAGCACCGATGAGCATTACCAACGAGCAGATTCACAAACATACTCGGTGGCCAGAAACATAGTGTAAACCGACGGAGAAGCCCGAGGAGAACTGGAGTGTTGACCGATGCTATCAAGGAGTTGAACACCGAAATAAATTGAGTTCAAAAATGACAAAATATCTAGCTGGAAGAGCTAAATATAGAGTTAACTGGTTGTTATCATTGTTTTCATCGATAAGATAAGATAGAGATAAGTAATTGATTTAAAGTTGTTTTTTCCAGTTGGAAAGAAGATCTTAGCGAGATAAAACAAGAGTTTTGCTTTAAATCTTATTGGCAAGAATTGTGGATCACGCCAAGATCAAGAAAATCAAGAACCTAACAACGATGATATCATGTCTATTTAAGAGACAACTCAATTCATTACAAACTGGTGAGGTGAGGGTGAATGAATGGAAAGAGGATGCTGAAGAGAAACTGATGAAGAGCAACTTCATACAGTGCTGATCAATCAAGCTAAGGAAAGAGCTCAAGTTTTCTGCAGACACCGAGCAACAGAGTGCAACATCACCAAGTAGAATCAAAGTGGAGCAAAGGGATAAATAGAGTTATATTGATCAGAATAGTGCTGTGAGATTATAATAGATCTGAAAAATCTGCAAGTATAAGTTGTATATATGAACAGATCATACTGTTTCAATTTAACTATTGATTCAGAAAGTCTCTTAACTGAGCGGGATTTAAAGATCCTTTCTATATTGAGATACATCCAATGGAGTATCAAAAAGTTTGATCATGAAGATAGCATGAGATGTGAGATACCTATTGACAGGCCAAGTGAGTGTTTGATCAAGGAAGGTAGCATAGAGATGCCCGATATCAAGTGAGAGACTAAACTTTTAAATCCTCTAACAAGGTCACACCTAACAGTGTGTTTGTAACCTTTAACAGGGTTGGCTCTTCACCGAGCTCACTTCAGAAGAGTAAAAATTTTGGGTTACTGGTCCCAAGTGGTCTTTCTCTTAACATGGTTTGCACGTTAAAAATCCACGTGTCAATGTGTTTATGAGTCATTAATTTAGTGTTTTGCATTACACTTAACTTAATTGGATTGATCGGGATACTCTAGATAATTTACTGTCTTTTGGTAAATTAACAAACTGTTATTCGGTAAATCTACAACAAAAGGTTTTACAAAGCATTTCGAGCAGTAGTAAATTGATATAAGTATTTGGAGGCATTCATATTATAGGACTGAAGATAACTAGAGGTATAATTTTGTGGTACTAAGTTTTAAGGGTTGATTATTGAAATTTTTTTGAGGCCATTGATTCACCCCCCCTCCTAGTTATTAGTAAAAATTGGTATCAGAGCTTGTGTGCTTAGAAAGGGAGTTTAACAACTCAAGAAAAAGATCACAAGATGAACAGACGAGATGTTCCCAAGTTGAATAAAGACAACTTTGTATCATGGAAAAGAAAAATAAGACTCCACCTATCAGGTATTGGAAATGACATTGTTCAATACTTAGATACTGAATATATGTTTCCTACAGGACCTCATACTCTTGAGGAATTAAGAGTCAAGCATGAACATAATTGCATGATGATAGAACTTGCATCATCACTCTCCGATGCTCAGTTTGAAGATGTCAAAACATGCACATCTGCAAAGAAAATATGGGATAAGTTGAAGCTGGTACATAAAGGAGATGCTAATGTACTAAGAGCAAAGACAAAAATCCTAAGAGGGAGGTTTGATGACCTAAGGATGAAAAAGGGAGAAAACATTACTTAGTATAGCTACAAAATCAAAGAGGTAGTAAATGCTATCCGAGGAGTTGGAGGTGTACTTGAAGAGGAGATAGTGGTAAGAAAAATCTTAAGAACCTTATTTCCTATTTATTCTGTTAGAGTTTTTTCTATTCAAGAAATGAGAGCAGTTGAAAATAATACAATTACTCTAGATAGTTTGATTGGTAGACTAATTTCATTTTAAATGAATAACTTTGACAATAGTGTCTTACCATCTATAGAATCTACATTCAAACATTCTCTATAGATAAGTAACTCAAGTCATAGACAAGTTGTTAGAAATGATAGTGACAATGATAATGAGGATCAAGGACTTGATGAAATTGAGACATTTATGACCAGAATATTGCAGAGAGGCAAAGGCAGATACAAAGGTAAATTACCACTTGTATGTTTCAATTGTAAATAAGTTGGACACTTTGTTGCAAGATGTCCAAACCGAAGAAAAGATGACAGAGGAAATGACAAATCATTTGAGAATAAGCTTGATAAAGGCGAAAATAGACATTACCAAAGCAACCGACAATCTGACAAGAGATATACCCGAGACTACAAGGACAAAGGGAAGAAAGCTTGTTACCTAGCTAAGAATAGAGCTGATGACATTGACACCGAATCAGAAGAAGACATCGAGATGATATTTGTAGCCATGAAGGATGATTCAGATGAAGATGAAGAAATGTATGTAGAAATTGCACTCATATCTAAAGTTAGTAAGAATGATGTCTGGATCATAGATAGTGGCTGCACTCACCATATGACCAGTGATAAACAAAAGTTTGAGACTTTTGAATACTATAATGGTGGTTCAGTGAGAATGGGAAATGATACACCTTGTCGAGTTGAAGGTAAAGGAACCATAATGTTGAATAACCTGATAAAATGTAAAAATGCTTACTGGGTTAAAGGACTGAATTACAATTTGTTAAGTGTTTCCTAGTTGAACAATTCAGGTCATAGAGTAGCATTTGAAAATAAGAAGGCAAAGATCTATAATGAATCAAGAAGGTTGATTGGTACCGATGAGCAGACAAAAGGTAACATTTTCTATCTTGATGACACTAACACCACTTTTTTAATGGCTGGAAATGAAGACATATGGTTGTGGCACAAAATATTTTTCATGTGAACTTTGAAAACATGATAAAGATAAGAAACAAAAGGAATGTCAGAGGCTTACCAACAATGACTAAGCCTGAGCATATCATGTGCAAGAATTATCAAAAAGGTAAGATGAAAAAGTCTAGTTTCAAGAGAAAAACCTACACATCTATTGCAATTCTAGAATTAGTCCATACAAATCTATGTGGACCCATGAAGACAAAGAGTTACTATGGAGATAGGTATTTTATTCTCTTTCTTGATGATTTTTCTAGAATGATGATAGTCACATTTCTAAAAGATAAATCAGAAGCATTTAAGATGTTTAAATGGTACAAAGCAATGGTAGAAAAACCAAGTGAAAAGAAATTGAAATGCTCAAGGTCAGATAGAGGAGGAGAATTTACTTCAGAAGAATTCACTGACTATTGCAATGAGCATGGAATTAAAAGACACGTTTCTGCACCAAGGGCACCACAACAAAATTGAATGGCTGAAAGGAGAAATAGATCAATTGTTGACTGTGAAAGAACATTCATGATTAAGAAAAGCATCACTCAAATATTTTGGAGGGAAGTTGTCAGTACTGCTGTCTACACATTAAATAGAGTACAATTGAAGAAAGACACAAAGAAGACACCCTATAAGCTTTGGTATGGTCATACACCCAATGTAAGTTACTTCTGAATCTTTGGTAGTCAATGTTATATATTGAGGGATGATAGAAATGGGAAACTTGACTGCAAAAGTGAAGAAGGTATCTTTCTAGGGTATTCAACCAAAAGCAAGGCTTATAAATGTCTTAACAAGTCATCTAACAAAATCATTGAAAGTGCAAATGTGAAAATAGATGAATTTACAGAAAAAAATGATAAGGAAAGCAAAAAGAAACCAGAGGACTACAACAAGTTTGTTTATACAGAACCTAACACTCTACCCAAGCAATAGTGTGTCGCTCCCGAGCATCAGAACATTGCACCCGAGCATCAGGTTGCAATTACCGACAATCAAGATAATATTCAATATGATGTTCCAAACAATGGAGATGAAAATGAAGGTGAAGAAGATGATCAAAATGATGCACACAGAGCTTAACCAAAACTTTCCAAGTATGTTAGAAGACATCATCCACATAATCAAATCATAGGAGACAAGAAGGATGGAACAAGAATAAGAAGTAAGTCACTTAACACCAGAGGTTTACTTTGTGATGTTGAGCCTAAATCTGTTAACAATGCACTTGAGAATGAAGAATGGGTCATTGTTATGAATGAGGAAATATAATAGATTGAGAAGAACAATACATGGACACTAGTACCGAGACTAGATGACAAGAATGTCATCGGTACCAAATGGATATTCAGAAACAAGCTGAATGAGAATGGAGAAGTCACTAGAAACAAAGAAAAAATAGTATGCAAGGGATATTCAAAAGAAGAATGTATTGATTATGGAGAAACCTTTGCACCCGTTGCTAGACTAGAAGGAGTTAGAATCTTACTTGCTTATGCTGCATTTAAAGGATTCAAGGTATACCAAATGGATGTCAAATACTAGAAGAAGAGGTATACATTGAACCACCAAAAGGGTTTGTTGATCCAGACAAGAGAAACATGGTATGTAGACTACATAAAGACTTGTATGGATTGAAATAAGCACCAAGAGCCTGGTATGAAAGACTTCACTCATATCTCATTAGCATAAAATTTGTTAGAACAAGTGAAAATAGAAATCTATACTTAAAAGAAGATATCGATGGTAATATTCTGATTGCTAAAATTTTTGTTGATGATATCATTTTTGGGGGAAATGAATTGTTATGCAAATCCTTTGCTAATGAAATGAGCAAGGAATTTGAAATGTCTATGTTTGGAGAGACCAAATTCTTTTTTTGGTCTACAAATTATTTAACAAAATGCAGGCATATACATCACTCAGTCCAAATACATCAAGGAAGTGCTAAAGATATTCAAGATGGAAGATTTCAAACTAGTTGGAACACCTATGGCTACTGGATGCAAGCTGACAAAAGAAGACAAGACAAATGAGGTAAATCAAACCTTATATAGAACAATGATTGGCAAACTGATGTATGTTGTTCACACAAGACCAGATATAACACATGCAGTGGGGATAGTTGCAAGATTCTTTGTTAATCTCAAAGAATCACATATGACTACTGTCAAAAGAATTCTGAGATATCTAAAGAACACCGAGGACTATGGATTATGGTACAAAAGAGAAGAAAAATTTGAGCTACAAGTCTATACAGATGCTGATTGGGCTAGAAACATTGATGCCTGAAAGAGCACAACTGGAGGAGCATTCTTCATGGGTGACAAACTTGTCACATGGATAAACAAGAAGCAAGGATGAATCTTTCAGTCTACAGTAGAAGCAAAGTATGTAGATGCTGCAGCAAATTGCTCTAATATTGTATGGATCAAACAATTGTTGGAAGGTATGCATATGAAGATCCTTGAACCAGTAATTATCTATTGTGATAATACTAGTGTAATAAACATTTCTAAAACTCCAGTCATGCATGCTAAGACTAAGCATATTTCTATCAAGTATCACTATCTAAGAGAACAAGTGCAAGAAAAGGAAGTGACACTACAATATGTTTAATCAAAGGAAAAGTTAGCTGATATATTCACCAAGCCATTACCAAATGATACTTTTGAGTACCTGAGTTAGATATTAGGGGTTCAACCCTTCTCTATCGGTTAGTAATCTGACTAGGAGGTTGCGTCAACCTATAAAAAAAAGAAGATTAGTCAGGTTGATGCATACTAAGATGAATAGAAACAGATATATATGTACATTGCAAGGTACAAATATGCACTGAAAACCAGAGACATTGTATTGCTGATGGATAGGGAAATTCAAGGAATATATTATGCAAAGGGATGGAACATGATATAGTTGATAAAATAAGGAGAAGTATTTTTGTTTGGCATTGTTTTCAAAGGGAGAGATGTTATCATTATCATACAAAAGAGAGATTTGCTTTATCATACAAAGGGAGAGATGATCTCATTATCACAAGGAGATGATTCCATATCACATAAAGGAGAGATATGATAAAGGGAGAGATTATATCATTATCCATCAAGAGAAGTTCCTGAGAATCAGAAAGGAAGAGTTAATCAATATTCTAAGGGAGAGAAATTGATTACACATGAAATATCCATCTAAGGGAGAGAAGTAACAAAGGGAGAGAGTTCAGAAAGAAAAAATTATTGTCAAAGGAAAAAGAGATTATCAAGAAGAGGAACAGTCAAGGAAGAACACATATCAAAATGGAGATATCAGATGATACATCTATCCATTGACGGGATTGAAGACAACCACTCTACAAGAAACAAATCTAAGCTATTTTTGAGCTTACCGAGAGCCATAAATTTTTAATAGTTACATTAGGAAAGCTTGATGAAACTGTATATTTCATATTGTATTAGTGATAGTATAGTATGATAAAGTAGTATGTTGCCATCAATGCCAAAGGGAGAGATTGATGACATGCAACTGATTGAATGTTTGAAGATTTTAAGTTGATCACTGAAATGCAGAAGGATAATGCAAAACATTAAATTAATTAATGGATTGTATTGTCATTGATGTCAACTTGATATCATCTAATCGGTTACAATCAAAGTGTTAAAGAATTTAGAGAATGAGAGAAAAATATTATGCTTTCAGTAATGCATAAAAGACAAGTATTCACTATGTGACTAGAAACACCGATGGTCAGTGGAACCCGATGGATAGAGATCACCGACAATCAAGTCACAATGATGCCCAAGAAAGAACACCGATGAACATTACTAACGAGCAGATTCATAAGCATACCCGACAGGAAGAAACATAGTGTAAACCGATGGAGAAGCCCGAGGAGAACTGGAGTGTTGACTGACACTATCAAAGAGTTGAACACTGAAATAACTTGAGTTCAGAAATGACAAAATATCTAGCTGGCAGAGCTAAATATAGAGTTGATTGGTCATTATCATTGTTTTCATCGATAAGATAAGCCAGAGATAAGTACTTTATTTAAAGCTATTTTGTCTAATTGGCAAGAAGATCTCAACGAGATACAACATGAGTTTTGCTTTAAATATGATTGACGATAATTATGGATCACACCAAGATCAAGAAGATCAAGAACCTAACAATGGTGATACCATGTATATTTAAGAGAAAACTCAATTCATTACGAATGGGTGAGGTGAGGGTGAATGAATGGAAAGAGGATGCTGAAGAGAAACTGATGAAGAACAAATTCATACAGTGCTAATCAATTAAGCTAAGGAAAGAGCTAAAGTTTTCTGCAGACACCGAGCAATAGAGCACAACATCACCAAGCAGAACCAACGTTGAGAAAAGGTATAAACAAAGTTATATTGATCAGAATAGTGTTGTGAGATTACAATAGATCTGAAGATCTGCAAGTATAAGTTGTATATGTGAACAGATAATACTATTTCAGTTTAACCATTGATTCATAAAGTCTCTTAACCTAGCAGGATTTAAAGATCCTTTCTATATTGAGATACATCCAATGGAGTATCAAAAAGTTTGATCATGAAGATAGCATGAGATTCCAGATACCTATTGACAGGCTAAGTGAGTGTTTGATCAAGGAAGGTAGCATAGAGATGCCCGATATCAAGTGAGAAACTAAACTTTTAAATCCTCTAACAAAGTCACACCTAACGATGTATTTTTAACCTTTAACATGGTTGGCTCTTCACCGAGCTCACTTCAGAAGAGTGAAAATTTTGGGTTACCGGTCCCAAGTGGTTTTTCCCTTAATAAGGTTTCCACGTTAAAAATCCATGTGTCAATGTGTTTATGAGTCATTAATTTAGTGTTTTGCATTACACTTAACTTAATTGGATTGATCGGTATACTCTAGATAATTTACTATCTTTCGGTAAATTAACAGACTGCTATTCTGTAAATCTACAATAGAAAGTTTTACAAAGTATTCTGAGCAGTAGTAAATTTGTTGGAACTATATTGAGATGATGTACTGAGAGGGGAGGGGTGAATCAGTACCTCTAAAACTTTTCTTGGTTAGCCCATTAACCCTTAGTCATCAGTTTGTAATTTATCTTATCTAACTGTTCATCTTTCTTTATGCATATGTAATCATATCATACATTCCTTTTAGTATGTAACCATAACAGAAATATTTATGAAAATAGATAACACATGACACAAGATATGATATCGTAGAAAACTCCTGTTAAGGAAGTAAAAATTGCGGTGGGGATTGTTACCCACAAAACTTCACTATTTGCAGATAAGAAGGGGCCGGTTAAGGCTTACATTTGGTCACTTCTGATGACCTACCCTATTAAGAGTATTACAGTGGAGACCTATTAAGATCTACTTTGTTTGAAGCTTTAGCAACACTGTTAAGTGTGCAGTCTGTTAAGAGATTTGGAAAGAATGGTTAAATCCACCTTCTACAAAAGGATTTTAGATGTGATGCACTTGTTAGAATGCAACTACATAAGTCTTTGATCTGATGATATATGCAATCTTCAATTGCTGATAACAGATCCTATAAAGCTTCATACATATTAGTAATCATCTTTCCATGATTGAATAATACCTTTATCTACTCGTCGGTAGCCTCTGTGTGTTCTTGAAAATTGATGTACTCTGTTTCAGATCTTTTGCATGAATTCTGCCTTCTTCTCTTTAGATGCTCTTCATGGCTATCATTTATAAAGAATTCATATACTCACAATTGAGTATGAACATCTATTTATACTAGTTTAGGTTCAATTCTTGATTCATGCATCGCAAGTTAACTTTAGATCCAAGGTTTACAACTTTACCTTGATCTTTAGTTAGATATGCTTTAGATACGTTAGGATTCTTTAAAAAATTTACATAATGCTTGCATGACCATCAAATTATGATTTAAAACAAAATAAAACTCTATAAATAGAATTACATTGCTTTATCCGTCGTGTAGAAATCAGATCCACAATTTGCAGGTTCTTGATCTGTCTGTTGGTTCTAATGGTCAGTTTTCTTGGTCGTCGGTATTCCTTTCTTGAACTTGTTGTCGGGTATCCCTTTTCTGTTTCTATCAGGTTAGTTCTGAAAACTGTGTCGCCGATAATGCTTGTGGTTGCCGGTGATGCTTGTCACTTTTATACTTAGTATTTTTCTCAAAATCTTTGTTCTGTCGAGTATGCTTGCATTTCACCGGTATTGCTTGTGGTTTGCCGGTAATGCTTGCTGTCTACTGGTAATGCTTTGTCAATATTTTTTACTGAGTATACTAATGAAAAAATAATGTCATCAATCTCCCGCTTTGACATTAGTATCAAAAACATGATATGTGCAACATACTGAGTGTATTAGTATGTACACTTGTGTATACTTTTTCCTTAGTCATTTGAATGACTCCCCCTATGTATATGCCAATAAGTGTAAGTATATATACATATCCTTTATTTTTCTTTTCCTCTTTTTTTCATCTGATATATGTATTGTACATAACTATATACATTTCCTTTCCTTTCCTCCTTTTTTGATTCTAAAGGCAAAGGTA
>MU224566.1:1505773-1528952 GCA_018584345.1 Thuja plicata | reverse complement strand
CAACTTGACCTTGATCTTTAGTTAGATATGCTTTAGATCCGTTAGGATGCTTTAAAGCATTTACATAAAGCTTGCATGACCATCAAATTATGATTTAAAACAAAATAAAACTTTATAAATAGAATTATATTGCTTTATTTGTCGTGTAGAAATCAGATCCATAATTTGCGGGTTCTTGATCTGTCTGTCGGTTCTGATGGTTAGTTTTCTTGGTCGTCGGTGTTCCTTTCTTGAACTTGTCGTCGAGTATGCCTTTTCTGTTTGTGTCAGGTTAGTGCTGAAAACTGTGTCAACGGTAATGCTTGTGGTTGCCGGTGATGCTTGTGGTTGCTGGTGATGCTTGTCACTTTTATACTTAGCATTTTTCTCAAAATCTTTGTTCTGTCAGGTATGCTTGCATTTCACTGGTACTGCTTGTGGTTCGCCGGTTATGCTTGCTGTCTGCCGGTAATGCTTTGTCAATGTTTTTTATTGAGTATACTAATGGAAAAATAATGTCATCAAAATTGATATAAGTATTTGGAGGCATTCATCTTATAGGACTGAAGATAACTAGAGGTATAATTTTGTGGTACTAGGTTTTAAGGGTTGATTATTGAAATATTTTTGAGGCCACTGATTCACTCCCTTTCAGTTATTACTAATAGTAGCTCCCTACAAATACACAACTTTCGATTAGATAAATTTCCCTCACCAAGCGTACTACTCCTCTTGAGTAGTAACCCCCATACATAAATCCAATTTTAATGATATCTTCATGAAGCTCTTCTAGACTGATGCATCATTTTGTATCTTAGTTTTGAATAGGAGGAGAAAGTCCTCTTGACTTGTCTTTGGGATTCACAAAAGTAGATCCCCTTTCTAGAGTAGATTTTTTCTTATTTCTTCTTGTTCTCCTCTTGTGATTTTTTTCCTTGTATAGTTTCTCCTTTTCTTTGGTATTCCCCTTAACATGCTTGTCTACCTTGTCTTCTTCTCTTCTTCTACTTTGACCATTTCTTCTCATTCTCATTTTTTTTCATTTAGTGTCATTTCGCTCCACTACCTTTCTTTTGCAACTTCTAGTAGTAAGTTCAGATATGTTGTATTTTATTTGCAAAGAAATTATCTATTTTTTCTTACCTTTTGCCTTAACAGTACATTATCTTGCAATGTGACTAAACTTCTTGCATGAAAAACATCTATCCTTTTTCTTTTTTAGAGTGTCAGTCTTCTTTCTCATATTACTGCATATCCTTGGATCATGATCATCCCCCTACAATCAAAACATAGATATCCTTTTTCTGCAATCCTCCTCTTTGTGTCCAAACTTATTACATACATGATTCTTACCTTTGAACATTTGATCTTTATTCTCCTTTTCTAATTTCTTCCTCTTGGTCTTTTTCCGCTTCTTGTTTCCTAATTTAAACTTGTTTTGATTAGATTTGGATCATTCTCATTTTTCTAGTCCAATACCATTGTTGTCTATTAACCTTCTCTGAATTAACAGTGCTTCAAGATTTTTTAAACAAATTTTGAGCTTATCCTTGTACACATTTGAAACTCTAATTTATTCTTCCATGGCTCTGACCCATTGATCATTTGTGTAGACCTTGCATACTTCTCTTGCCTCAATCTCATAAATCAAGAAAATATGATCTTTCACAATTCTCCTCTTGTTCTTCTAATTTTCTGAGTTGGAATTTCCTTTAACTAAATTTATGCTTTCATTCTCCTTGAGTTGTCTAACATCATACTCCTTCTGAATTTGATCATTGAAATTATCACAATTTTCTAATCCCTTTTTAGTTACTGTTATATCTACATCTATTGACCCTTTTGCACCACTCTTGATTTGATTCTCACTAGAAGTTTCAAAATAAAGTATTCCAACACTTTGTTCTTCTATTTTGTCTTTGCAAATATCAGACAGACTTCTACTAGACTGAATAAGTAGATGACTATCTTACGAAGGATTCAATTTTTCATACTTTAAAAATGTTGGCTTAACTCGTGACTAGCATTTCTCCTTCTTCTTTTCTTGCATTAGCTTCATCAACAATTTAATTTGAGGTACTCCGCATCTGATTCAAATATTGTTGGTGCAGTACCTTGTTAAGGTTGATACATTGTCTATATTTATATGATCTGATTTGACTTTGTTCAATCCGCGTGATCTGATAATTTGCTCCTTTATTATTTAGATGGAAAACATTTCTCTTTCTCTTCGATCCTGATCTATCTTCACTTCTAGAATTATTCATAATTTTTCATCCTTCATTACTGAAGTGTGGAGTGTATCCTTCTTCAACTAATTGACCAACACTGAAAATATTGTAATTCAAATCAACAACATGCAACACATTATTTGTTGTGTTCTCTTTATCTAGGAAAATAGTACCTCTTCCCCTAATTCTCTCTTAAATGTTGTCACCCCATCTAACAATTCCACCATCATATTATTTGTTAGTAAACAGATTTGTCTTTCTAAGAACACCTCCAAAATAACCCCTAAATACCCAATCTAAAAGACACAATCTGATACTGACAGTTGGAAAGGCTATCATCAGATTGATAGCTTCCCTATGAATTGTAAGGTATAACTCCCTCTTCAAATGATATTCAATGAATCAAACAACTTGATGTGTCTTTAACCTGAAGGCACTAAGGTATACTAACATCCACCCACCAACATGGAATGAATGCGATTATTAAATTTATAAACTAAGAAAGAAACAAATAAGTGACCAAGATATCACTAATCTAATCTCCCTAAAATAGAGAAGTAAAGGAGGTCTCAATATTTTATTTTGCATATGTGAAAACACCAAGCATACAAACTTATAATTCACACATAATTTTGAAAAAGTGATGCAAAACAGTGTTTAAGAATGATTGGAATCACCCACATATATATTTCAATCAGAAAATCATACATATTTAGATATGCAAAATCCTCTTTATTATTAAACACTTAATAAAATGACCAACATATAATTTTATCTTTGCACATCCCCAATTAGTTTCTGCAAAACAACCATAAGAATTCCCCCCTCTCGGTTACAATTTGTAGTTTGGAAAAAAATTCTCCTCGTGCTTCTCAACAATCCTTGCAAGTTTTAATAACTAAATCTTGAAAGGATTATTTTAATTAATTTCCTTTATATTTATCCCCCGACAACTCCTCCTTTGATAGTTTCTTTTCATTATAACGTGGCTTACAAACTTCTCACTTTTGGATACAAATACAACTTTACAATAAAAATAAAACATTAATGGAGTGCAATAATGAGAATATAACATATATCCTTCTTTGTCAGTTCTGTCATAATTTTCTCTGTATCTTCCATGTAATTCTTGATAATATATTTTTGATCTGCACCATCTATGATTTTTCTTTATCATTTTTCATTTCCTCTATGACACGTCTGTGGTAAGTCAAATCCCTTATCAACATCATATTTCTATATTTTCTTTGTGTTTAATATAACCCATACTATCTGTGATCTGCTTATCTAATTTCAAGACAAAGAATACACTTTCCCAATATGGTTGAGTGGAATGTGCTCACTCTTCAAATCTTTGTATTTTTAAAAAAAGTATAATTTCTGTACTAATCCATGGCATCCTACACCATTTCTTCATCTTCTCTCTCTATGACAGGTGATTCCTCATCAACATGTCCTTCAATATTTCAACATCTGCAAATCCAAAGTTGACTTCTCACCCTATTAAGAGAAACACTGTATGGGATGCACCACTCACCATAATTACATAATTGATACATAGATTTTGTCATCATTAAGGACAATAGAAATGACATCCATTCATTTGACAAGCCATATACTCTTGGGGTGCCTGAAAAGTGTTTAATGTCGAGAGTATGTTGTCCCGACTGTAAATGAGATCATATGGATCTTGTTTCTTTGTGCAGTCTGAATCTTCATACTCAACAACATATTGTATTGACCTTATAACATCCTTTGAAAGTCACAATGCACATTCTATCAACATGAGTATAGGCACCAAATATGTTGTTGGGCATATATCTGAAACTATGCTTGTTGCTGTCAGAATAAGAGGTTGCTGGCCTCTTTGATAGACCCACACACAATCGGTTATAACTTTTGATCCCAACCATATTTTAAAAATCTCTCCGGTGAGGTCTTAGAAACCTTGTTTCCTGAAAACATATCCAAAACTTGTGAAGATCCAATAGTAGAGAAAAAGATTATGTCCCATGCATTGAGACCCATTTTTGTTTTGCTAGAAAATTTGTGATTTCAGACTGTTGAATTCTGTGAATTGTAAAATCTTTCACACCACTGGTACCAACACCAACATTTGCTTTGTGAGTCATTCCAACATTATTTTCACCATCACTAATGGAAATTGTGACTTAACTAGTGTTCTCTTTGACAAGATTTGTACCCACAACCTTCTATCTTGGAGACACCCAACAACATATGACAAATGCATAGTTTGTGGCGAATTGTAGAAATTTATTTTTAATGTCACTCTTCAAAGCATAAACCACTAGTTTTCCATCAATTATCAAGGCAAATGTAGCATCAATATTTGATTCTAACCTTATAATTTCAAAAGCAGTTTGAATCTTTCCTATAATATCTTCTTTGTAAGCCTTGTTAACATCAACTTGGTTTTGGAAATCATCCCTCTTTTTAATATACAGAGAGATTTGTTTCATACCTTACTGAAGCAAACTACAAGCAAATCCTATGTCAATTGAAGTCTCCTCTTTATCACCAGTTAGCACCCAAATATTTATGTCTTCTTGTGCAAGTTTATCTATGTAGTCTAGGATCCCTTTCTGCAACATGTCTTTAACTATTATAGCACCAAGAAGAACTAATTATTTATGTATTAAACCAGATAGACTATCCTATAAGGCCTCTCTTCTGCTCCCAATTATTGTTTTAGAATTTGTAAATACTTTATTTCATTATAAATATCGAGTTGCTTCAATTTTTCAGTATGTAAATGTAAGTGTTCGCAATCCTTCTTCACCATATTTGGCAATATGAGTTCTAGTGGCATTTTCATGACAAGAGTTTGTGTATCCAAACTTTACACATCCCACATTCACAACTCTAAACCTTGAAATTTAGGTTTTGGGCCATAAGTGATGGAGCTCAGTGTTGATGTAAGATGCATTTAATTAGAACTTTCAAAATTGACTAGATCCTTGAATTCTACACTGCTGAATTCTAGTTTTGGACCCGTGCAATGAACTTTGAAGTTTGAACCTTACAGTTCAAGGTTCAAGTTAAACGATGCATACTGTAGGAAATATAAATGACCTAACTGGTGACCTGTGCTTTTGAACTCTGAACTGTGCGGTTCAATTTTAAGTTCACCGTCTCCTTGCAATTCTGCTTTTTCACAAAATATTAACTTTACAAAGGCATTGTTAGCAAAAACTGTTATAAGATATGAGACAATTGAGAATATTTTTCCTTTGGGATCAGTTTTAATAACTTTAAAACATGGGTACCAAAGGAATGCCAATAGCTGGCTCTAATTGGGGACATGGATTGAAAGGGACATAGAGAATCCAACCATCTCTGATAAGAAACTAGTGCCTTATCCATTGGGAAATAGAGTCAAAGCACATAAAATAGGGAGTTGCTAGTAGAGAGGGTGGACTAGAGGAGAAGGGAACACACACACCAAAACAACAAAACTAAGAGCACTACCAAAACAAGTAGCCAAAGATGAAACTAGACAAACAATTCTACGCACAACAAAAACTTAGCAACCCAAGAACTTATTCAAAAATATGTATACGTGAGAAAAGCTCACCATAAGAACTAGGACCGAGAAAGACTTACACAAAACCATTTACCGGCTGCGAGAAGAATGAGCCTTTACAGAATAATGGGATGCATCTGAATGAAGTAACCCATATCTGTTGCCATCTGGCGAACTCTTCAATACTGAAAATCAAATCAATAGTATGCAAGAACTTTGTAAGAAAAGAATCATGCTCAAAGAGCCACATTTCATCATAGATTTCTGACCTTCCTTAAGCTCTTTGTACAAAATTTCCAAGACTATTTCCAACCCATGGTTGAAATAAATCAAGCTCAAACACTTCTAAAGGAAAGACTATAACATTCAGTTGATCTACACTCTTGGGACCATTTCCTTTTAAAGGATTCCCAACATCTGAAATGTCCTCAAAGAAAAGGCAAACTTCTTCAAGCATAGGTTCAATCTTGACCAATATAACCTCATCATTCTTTGTTTCCATTAAGTCTTTGGATTTGTTATCCAAAACAGAGATATGAGGTTTTAACGGGAGCATTAATTTCTTCAATGGACGGAAAGAGATGAGAGATGACTTCTTCCTTGAGAGACAATGTGTTTGTCAAAACCTTTAATGGTTCCTGATGCTGCAACACTTTAACAACTTGCCTTCCATTTTTTCTATTTCAAAATTCTACATTTTGCGAGAAGGAAGTACTTTTTCATCACTTAAGGAGGAATCACATAGCTGGAACAAAGGATTATCTCTAATCGCGGTCTCCTCACAAAATCTTGTAGGCAAATATAATGCATTAAGCCCACCCCAAGTAATCTCATTACTTGGATTTGTAAACTCTTCTTCTATCTCACTTGCTGCTGTAACATCTTGTTTAAATGTGATTGCTTCACTTGGACCTGCAAGAGGGTCACCTTCTTGAAATTCACCAAGATCATAAGTAATCACATCTACCCCTGTCTCAACAACCTTGTTATTTTTAGTAACAATGCCATGCTAAAACTTATCACTCTTATGTTCAGCAGGTAGTTCCATTTATTTAGAAGAAGTAGACCATTCCTCCTCTCGTTCAACTCCTATGCATGGTAAAAAAGATCTAATTCTTTTTCCTTCAGCCTGATGCAAGTCTCTTCCTTCTTCCCAATTTTGATCCCAAGAGGGAGATGACTTAATCAATGCTAACCCAAGATCCTTTTATTCAGGAATCAAGAAGATATAAGATGTTGATTCTTTTATATCAGATTGTCCCTTTACTGCTCCAACCTTGGCATTAGTTTCTTGTTTGAGACTCTTGAGGCCATAGTGCATTTTGTATACATATTTCAACAGCAAGAAGGAGCGGTGATCTTCAGAGGGGTGGAGCTTATTATTCTCAGCTTCACATATACTCCTCTTAAAGGCGTTCCACAAGTATATAAGTGTTTGATCTTTCTCTTCATTTAACTCTTCAACTGTGGGCTTCCTTCATAATCAATTTCTTGATTGGACTTCCTTCTCACTCAAAACTAAAAAAATTTGTGAGTAGAAAGATTTTGGATAACCACAACTTCATCATTATCCACTTGTAATTACTGTCTAAGTTTTGATATTTTCTCGCTATGAGTTTGCAACAAGTTTACTTCTTCTTCTAGAGATTTCAACTTGTGAAACGTCACACAAAGACTCCTCCATAATAGCGTGGATGCATGGTCATCCTCTATGCTTATATTCATTTTGATAGCCCTTGAAATACTACTCTGGTAATAGTCCCATAAATCACGTAATACTTTGTCATCCATCCCAAGGATTTCCAAAATGGTGGGGTTTGGTCTTTTCCCCTCTCCTGCAATCTTTTAATTTTGCATGATGATTTAATATTGTCGCCAATCTCTTGCACACAAAGATAGTTTAATAAAACTGAGGAAAGAAAGCATTGATCTTTCATTTCTGGATCCCCAACATAGTCACCAAAAATCTATTAGTAAATAGATTTTTCTTTATAAGAACACCTCCAAAATAACCCCTAAATGCCCAATCTGAAAGACACAATCTGATACTGACAGTTGGAAAGGATATCATCAGATTGATAACTTTCTTCTGAATTGTGAGGTACAACTCCCTCTTCAAATGATATTCAATGAATCAAACAACTTGATGTATCTCTAGCCTGAAGGCACTAAGGCATACTAACATCCACCCATCAAGATGGAATGAATGCAATTATTAAATTTATAAACTAAGAAAGAAACAAATAAGTCACCAACAAATCGCTCATTTATTCTCCCTAAAATAGAGAAGTAAAGGAGGTCTCAACATTTTATTTTGAATATGTTAAAATACCAAGCTCACAAACCTATAATGCACACATAATTTTGAAAAAGTGACGCAAAATAGTGTTTAAGAATGATTGGAATCAACCAAAGATATATTTCAATCAGAAAATCACACACCAAAACCTACAGATTTAGATATGCAAAATCCTCTTTATTCTTCAACACTTAATAAAATGACCAACAAATAATTTTATCTCTGCACATCCCCAATCAATTTATGCAAAATAACCATAACACTTCCGCCTCTCTCCTGGTTACAATCTCCAGTTTGGAAGAATACCCACTGCTTCTCGACAATCCTTTTCAGTTTTAATAACTGATTCTTGAAAGGATTATTTTAGGTAATTTCCTTTTATATTTATCTCCTGACAACCTCCTCCTTTGATAGTTTCTTTTCATTATAATGTGGTTTACAAACCTTTCACTTTTGGAATATTACAAATACAACTTTACAATAAAAATAAAACATCAATGGAGTGCAATAATGAGAATATAACATATATCCTTCTTTGTGTGTTCTGTCATAATTTTCTCTGTTTGCATTTGCTTTGTGTTTAATATAACTGATGCTATCTATGATATGCTTATCCAATTTCAAGACAGAGAATACACTTTCCCAATATGGTTGAGTGAAATGTTCTCACTCCCCAAATATTTTTATTTGTTTAGAAAAGTATAATGTTTGTACTAATCCATGACATCCTACACTATTTCATCATCTTCTCTCTCTATGATAGGTGATTCCTCATGAGCATGTCCTTTAATATTTCAGCAGCATCTCCAAATCCAAAGTTGACTTCTCACTCTATTAAGAGAAACACTGTATGGGCTGCATCACTCACCATAATGATATAATTGATTCATATATTTTTTCATCCATTAAGGACAATAGAAATGAAATCCATTCATTTGACACACCATATACTCTTGGGGTGCCTGAAAAGTGTTTAATGTTGAGAGTATGTTATCCCGACTGTAAATGAGACCATATAGATCTTATTTCTTTTTGCAGCCTAAAACTTCATACTCAAAAACATATTGTATTGAGCTTATCATCATCCTTTGAAAGTCACAATGCACATTCTATCAACAAGAGCATAGGCACCAAATATGTCATTGGACATATATCTAAAACTATGCTTGATGTTGTCAAAATGAGAGGTTGCTGGGCTCTTTGATAGATCCACACATAGTCGGTAATAAATTTTAATCCTAACCATATTTCGCAAATCACTCCAGTGAGGTCTTAGAAAACTTGTTTCTTGAAAACATATCCAAAACTTGGGAAGATCCAATGGTGGAGAAAAATGTTGTCCCCCGCATTGAGACCTATTTTTGTCTTGTCAGAAAATTTGTGATCTCGGACTGCTGAATTCTGTGAATTGTAAAATATTTCACACCACTGGTACCAACACCAACATCTTCTTTGTGAGTCATTCCAACATTATTTTCACCATCACCAATGGAAGTTGTGACTTAACCAGTGTTCACTTTTGCAAGATTTTTAACCAAATCCTTTTATCTTGGAGACACCTGACAACATATGACAGATGCATAGTTTGTGGCTAGTTGCAAAAATTTATTTTTAATTTCATCCTTCAAATCATAATCCACTAGTTTTCCATCAATTATCAAGGCAAATGTAGCATCAATATTTGATTCTAGCCTTATAATTACAAAAGAAGTTTGAATCTTTCCTAGAATATCTTCTTTGTAAGCCTTGTTAACATCATCTTGGTTTTGGAAATCATCTCTCTTTTTAATACAAAGAGAGATTTGTTTCATACCTTACTGAAGAAAACTACATGCATATCCTATGTTAATGTTAGTCTCCTGTTTATCACCAATTACCACCTATATCTTTAGGCCTGCTTGTGCAAGTTTATCTATGTAGTCTGGGACCCCTTTTTGCAACTTGTCTTTAATTGTTGTAGCACCAAGAAGAACCAAATCTTTTTGTATTAAAATAGGTACACTATCCCATAAGGCCTCTCTTTTTCCCCCAACTAATGTTTTAGCATTTGTAAATACAATATTCCATTCTAAATATCCAATTGCTTCATTTTTTGGTCTGCAAATGCAAGTGTTCGTAATCCGTCTTCACCATATTTAGGAATGAGTTCTAGTGGCATTTTCATGACAAGAGTTTGTGTATCCAAACTTTACACATCCCACATTCACAACTCTAAACCTTTAACTTTGGGTTTTGGGCCATAAGAGCTGGAGCTCAGTGTTGATGTAAGATGCATTTAATTAAAACTTTCAAATTTGACTAGATCCTTGAAATCTTCCTTGCTAAGTTCAAGTTCTGGATATGTACAATAAACTTTGAGCTTTGAACATTACAGTTCAAGGTTCAGGTTTAATGATGCGTACTCTAGGAAATATACATGACCCAACTGGTGAACTGCACTTTTGAACTTGAATTTTGAACTCTGAACTATGTGATTCAAGTTCAAGTTCAACATCTCCTTACAACGCAGCTTTTTCACAAAATATCAACTTTACAAAGGCATTGTTAGCAAAAACCGTTATAAGATATGGGATAATTGAGAATAACTTTCCTTT
This sequence comes from Thuja plicata, assembly GCA_018584345.1. Lineage (NCBI taxonomy): Eukaryota > Viridiplantae > Streptophyta > Pinopsida > Cupressales > Cupressaceae > Thuja > Thuja plicata. The sequence continues at coordinate 1,518,305 of MU224566.1, read as the reverse complement.
GGGAATGGTTTTAATAATTTTAAAACTTGGGTGCCAAAGGCAAGCCAACATTCTTCAAACTTCACAAAATTGCTTATATCACCAGTCATATAATGTGAACATCCATTATTTATCAGTCAATCATTCTTCTCATTTATTTGAGTAACTGAGATTTGTTCTTCTTCAATAATGCAACTCATAAAGTTTCCAAGGGTAACCTTTTCTACAACACTACATGTAGAATCATTTCTAGCAGAAACATCACTGGACTTTGTCTTTTCAATAGAACAATCAACATGAACATTGCTCATAATATCTTCAAAAAAATCTTTTGCGAAAGTATGAATTGTAGAATTCTTACCTTTCAAGTTATCTTCCATCTTGACAGTACCACTTTTATGCATCTCATGTTCTATATATTTGTTCATATTGTTAGTCATGAAATTTGAGCACCTACTACCAATAATCCATTTGTCTTCTTTGAGATTTTGAGTAGTTAGAGTTGTCTCATCTTTGATCAAACTATTGAAATCAATATTAGTATGATATTTTCAACAAGATTGTTAGCAATTCCACCTGACATCATATTTGTAGTCTTAGGTTCATTTTCCATAATTGTAACAAAAATAAGTTCATCTTCACTCTTAACATTATTTGATTTATCATCAATGATTCCTTCATCATCAGTAGTATAATAATAAAAATTTATCATCTTTAGACTTATCAAACTTGTACTTAGGAAATCTCTTCGGACATCTAGACGCATAATGTCCTATATTTTTGCAACAAATGCATTTAAAAGACATTTTTCCTTTGTACTTACTAGATCCTTTTGATAGTCTCCTTGCCACCAGTGCTTCCAATTATTGAAGCTCTCTTTCTTCTTCCTCAAGTTCTCTTATCTATATTTCATACTTTGACACCTTTCTTGTAGATCCCTCACCTTGATCTAATCTATGCATGTCTCTTCCTAATATGGCATCCTTGAAGGATGATTCAACTTTGGGTCAACAATCACCAAACTCACTCATTTAAAAAGAAGACAACTTACCAACCAATGTATCTCTTGTTACAAAAACAACAAATTTTATTTCTTCAATAGAAGAAACTTTTCTTTTGTATGCAGGAGACAAAGATCTCAACATATTTAAAACAATATTTCCTTCATCCAATACACGCCAAACACATCTGATGCTGCAAACTAATTACTTTATCTATAACATGTAAGAGTTAGTGTTCTCATCCTCAAACAATCTCAGAGATTCATACCTTCCTTTTAGGCTTTGTAACTTATATTGCTTGACACATGCATCACCTTCATAAAGAGTCTCTAGCTTTGTCCAAATCTCATGGTAAGTCTCTAATTCCATCACATTTGTGTACTATGTATCTGATAGAGCACTTAACATGACTTCCTTTACTCTAATGTTATACTCAAATTGCTTCTTCTCATTTGGTGTTGTTGTACATAGATCTGCATGAGGGGTATATGAGTTCTTTGTGATGGTCCAATATTCTTCTCCAATGCATCTTAGATGAGTGATCATCGATCCTTTCCATATAGGGTAGTTTGTTTCTTCAAACCTAGGAGTGTCTTTCTTGTAAGTTTTCATATTTGATCTCCCTTAAGATGTTAGGCTTCCTTCAAGACACCAAAGCTCTGATACCAATTGTTGACAATATGAAAATGAACAACTAAGAGGGCGGGGGGGGGGGGAAGGTGAATTAGTTGTTCCCAAAAAACTTAAACATCAAACCCTTAATTCAAAACCCTCAAACTTGGGTACCCTTAAATATGATCTAAATAAATAGAGTATAAAATATGCATGCATATGATGAACTATAACTGATTGAATGTTCAAAGATATTAAGTTGATCATGCAAGGCATTAAATCAGTTAATGTGTTGTATTTTCATTGATGTCAATTTGATATAATTTGTATGGTCATGGACATACTGCTAAAGACTTCAAAGAACCGATGAATCAAAGGCTATGCTATCAGTAATGCATATAAGTCAAGTATTCACAAAGTGACTGTATACACCGACGGAATACACACCGATGGACAAAGTAAAAGAGAAAAGTCACAGTGTTACCCGATGAGAAAATGCACAACATTACCGATGAGAAAAGTCATAGTGTTGCCCGACGAACAAAGCATAGAGTAACCCGACAGACAGAATTACAGTGTTGTCCGACAGACGGAGATCCCGAAGACAACTGAAGTCACATCGACGGAACAGTCAGTTATTACCGATGACTAACTGAAGTGTTGAACGAAAGAATAAAGAGTTCAGAAATGACAAAATGCTTAGCTGTCAAGAGCTAAAAATAGACTTAACTGATACTTATCATTGTTTTAATTGACAAGATAAAGCGAAGGATAAGTAAAGGATTTAAAGCTACTTTATCCAGTTGGAAAGAAGATCTCTATGAGATAAAAATGGAGTTTTTCTTTAAATCTAATTGGTGAGAATTGTGGATCACGCCAAGAATCAAGAAATTCAAGAAACAGTGAACTATGTCTATAAAGAGACAAATCCAATTTATTACGAAGAGGGGTGAAGAGAAGTGAAAATAATATATGCTGAAGAGATTCTGAAGGAGAAGAAAGTCTTCATTCAGACTTGATCAACAAGTTGAGGAAAGAGCTAGATTTTGCAGACACCGACGAACAATGAAACAACATCAGAGAGTAGAACAACGTGGAACAAAGGTATTAAATTGATTGTATTGATTAGAGAGGTAATGCACTTACAATAGATATGAAAATCTACAATTCAAGTTGTATGTGTGAACAAATCACTTTAGTGTTTCAGTTTAATCATTGAAGCATCAAGTCTCTCAATCGAGAAGGACTTAAAATTATTTTACAACTGAGATACATCCCAAGGAGTATCAAAAAGTTTGATCATAGAAAGTAGCATTGGATATGTCCGGTACCTATTGACAGGCCAAGTGAGTGTTTGATCAAGGATGGTAGTAGTAGATGCCAGATACTAAGTGACAAAACTGTCTTTTAAATCCTCTAACAAGGTCACACCTAACAGTGTGTTTGTAACCTTTAACAGGGTTGGCTCTTAACCAAGCTCACTTCAGAAAAGTGAAAATTTAGGGTATCGGTCCCAGTGGTTTTTCCCTTAACAAGTATTCCATGTTAAAAATCCATGTATTATGCTTTTATGTTTCATTACTTTACTGTTTTTCATTTCACATAAGCAATTCTGGATTGATCGATATACACTAGTTATTTACTATGTTTCGGTAAATAGAAAGACTGCTTATTGGTAAACATACAGAAGAAGGTTTTACAAAGCATATTGACAAGTAGAAAATTGTTATAAGTATTTCAAGGCATTCATCTTGTAGGACTGAATATAACTAGAGGCTTAAAAGTGGTAATAAGTTTTAAATGGTTGATTTAAGGACTAATTTTTGAGGTCACTGATTCACCCCCGTCTCAGTTATCACTAACAATTGGTATCAGAGCTTGTGTGCTTAGAAGGAAGGTTTCAAGACCTAAGCTAAAGATCACAAGATGAACAGATGAGATGTGCCCAAGTTGAACAAAGACAACTTTTCTTCATGGCAAAGCAGAATAAGATTCCACTTATCAGGTATTGGAAATGATGTTACTCAATACTTAGATATTGAATATGTGTTGCCCACAGGAGCACCCACAGTTGAACAAATGAGAGAGAAGCATGAGCAAAACTGTATGATGATAGAGCTTGCTTCCTCACTCTTTGATGCTAAATTTGAAGATGTCAAAACCTGCAAAAATGCAAAGCAGATGTGGGATAAATTGATGCTTGTACATGGTGGTGACAAGAATGTTACGAGAGCCAAGGCACAAAGCCTTAGAGGAAAGTTTGATGATCTCAAAATGAAATAAGGTGAAAACATAACACAATACAGCACAATAATCAAAGAGGTAGTCAATTCTATTCGAGGAGTTGGAGGTGTATTAGAAGAAGATACAATGATTGGACAGTTTTCTACAAGATGTCCTAACAGAAGAAAAGATGACAGAAGTAATGACAAGTCATTTGAAAAGAAGTATGACAAAGGTGATTACAAAAGAAATTGACAATCAGAAAGAAGAGATACCCGAGACTACAAGGACAAAGGAACGAAGGCCAGTTACTTAGCTAAATGCAAAGATGATGATACTAACACCGAATCTGATGAAGACATCGAGATGGTGTTTTTGGTAGTAAAAGATGATTCAGATGATGATGAAGAAAGGTATGTAGAAACTGCAGTCATATCTAAAGTTAACAAAAATGATGTATGGATCATAGATAGTGGCTGCACTCACCATATGACTGGTGACAAACAAAAGTTTGAGACTTTTGAATACTATAATGGTGGATTAGTAAGAATGGGTAATGATACACCTTGTCCAGTTGAAGGTAGAGGAACTATAATGTTAAATAACCTGATGAAATGTGAAAATGCTTATTGGGTGAAAAGATTGAATTATAATCTATTGAGTGTTTCTCAGTTGAATAATTCAGGTCACAGTGTAGCATTTGAAAATAAAAAGGAAAAGATCTTCAATGAATCAGGAAATCTGATTGGAACCGGTGAGCAGACAAAAGGTAACTTATTCTATTTGAATGATACTGACACCACTTGCTTAATGGCTAGAAACGAATACATATGGTTGTGGCACAAAATATTGTGTCATGTGAACTTTGACAACATGATAAAAATAAACAAAAATAGAAATGTAAGAGGCTTATCGATGATGACTAAACCCGACAATATCATGTGCAAAAATTGTAAAAAAAGTAAGATGACAAAGTCTAGTTTCAAAAGAAAAACCCATAAATCTGATGTCATTCTAGAATTAGTCCATACTGACCTATGTAGACCTATGAGGACAAAGAGTTATTATAGTGATAGATATTTTATTCTCTTTGTTGATGATTACTCTAGAATGATGATAGTTATGTTTCTAAAAGATAAATCAAAAGCATTCAAGATGTTTAAATGGTACAAAGCAATGGTAAAAAAATGAAGTGGTAAAGGACTGAAATGCTTAAGATCAAATAGAGGAGGGGAATTTATTTTAGATGAATTCACTAACTTTTTCAATGAGAATGGTATCAAAAGATAGGTATCTGCACCAAGAACACCACAACAAAGTGGAATTACTGAAAAAAGAAACAAATCCATTATTTATTGTGCAAGGACACTGATGATAGAGAAAGGGATCACTCAAATCTTCTGGAGGGAAGCTGTCAGTACTACTGTTTACACATTGAATATAGTACAATTGAAGAAAGACACCAAGAAGACACCTTATGAACTATGGTATGGTTACACACCCAATGTAAGTTACTTCAAAAATTTTGGTAGTTAATGTTATATCTTAAAAGATGATAGAAATGGAAAACATGACTCCAAGAGTGATGAAGGAATATTTCTAGGGTATTCCACCAAGAGCAAGGCTTATAAATGTCTCAATAAAGCCTCTAACAAAATTGTTGAAAGTGCAAATGTAAAGATAGGTGAATTTGCAGAGAAGAATGAAAAGAAAAGCATAAAAGAACTAGAGGACTACAACAGGTTTATTTATAATTAAGAACCCAACACTCTACTCGACTAACAATGTAGAGCTCCCGAGCAACAGATCATTGCACCCGAGCATCAGGCTGCAAATACCGACAATCAGGACATTGCTCAAGATGATGTACCAAGTGATGGAGAATAGAATGAAGGACATAATGATGATCAAGATGATAGACAAAGATCTGAACATGTACTTGCCAGATATGTCAGAAGGAACCATCCACAAAACCAGATCATTGGAGATAAAAAGGCTGGTATGAGAACCAAAAGTAAGTCTCTAAATATAAGATGTCTTATTTCTGATCATGAGCCAAAATCCGTCAATGCGACACTTGATAATGATGAATGGATAAGTGCTATGAATGAGGAGATTGAGAAAAAAAAGACATGGACACTTATACCAAGACCAGATGACAAGAATATCATCGGTACAAAATGGATATTCAGGAATAAACTGAATGAGAATGGAGAAGTCACTAGAAATAAAGATAGACTAGTATGGAAGGCGTATGCACAAGAAGAAAGGATTGACTATAGAGAGACCTTTGCACCCATTGCTAGGCTAGAAAGGGTGAGAATATTACTTGCTTATGCTGCTTGTAAAGGATTCAAGGTATACCAAATGGATGTCAAGTTTGCATTCCTAAATGGAATAATTGAAGAAGAGGTATACATTGAACAACTAGAAGGGTTTGTTGATCCAGACAAGAGGAACATGGTATGTATACTACACAAAGCCTTGTATGGATTGAAACAAGCACCCCGAGCCTAGTATGAAAGACTTCATTCCTATTTCATAATTATTGGATTTGTAAGAACTAGTGAAAACAATAATCTTTATTTGAAGGAAGATACTGATGCTAACATTTTGATTGCTGAGATATTTGTTGATGACATCATATTTGGAGGCAATGATATGCTATGCAAATCATTTTCAAATGAAATGAACAAAGAGTTTGAGATGTCTATGTTTGGAGAGATCAAGTTCTTTCTTGGTCTACAGATCATATAACAAGAGGAATGTATTTTCATTACACAATCCAAATACATCAAGGAAGTGCTGAACATATTCAAGATGGAAGATTCCAAACTAGTTGGAACACCGATGGAAACTAGATGTAAGCTGATAAAGGAGGACAAGTCATCAGAGGTAAATCAGACTTTGTACAGATCAATGATTGGAAAACTCATGTATGTTGTACATACTAGACCAGATATTGCACATGGAGTAGGGATAGTTGCAAGATTTTCTGCTAATCCCAGGGAATCACATATGACTGCTGTGAAAAGAATCCTAAGATATCTGAAGAATACCGATGAATATGGCTTATGGTATAGAAGAAAAGACAAATTTGAACTTAAGGTATTTACCAAATCTGATTGGGCTGGAAATATTGATGACTGGAAGAGCAAAATTGGAGGAGCATTCTTTATGGGTGACAGACTTGTCACATGGATCAGCAAGAAGCAAGGATGCATCTCTCAGTCTACTACAGAGGTAGAGTATGTTGCGGCTACTGCAAACTGCTCAAATATTGCATGGATCAAATAGTTACTGGAAGGTATGCATATGAAAATTTTTGAACCAGTAATTATCTATTGTGATAATACAAGTGCAATAAACATTTCCAAGAATCCATTCATGCATGCTAAAACAAAGCATATTGCCATCAAGTATCATTACTTGAGAGAACAAGTTCAAGAAAAGGAGGTGATACTTGAGTATGTGAGTCAAAGGAACAATTAGTCAATATCTTCACCAAGCCACTACCCAAGGATGCATTTGAATAATTAAGAAAGAGACTAGGGGTCAGACCCTTATCTAATAGTCAGTAAAATGACTAGAAGACTGCATCAACCCACATATTATCATAATACCATTCATGTTGATGCAAGCACAAAGATGAACTTCAAAGATAAATCTATACACAACAAAATATTTATCTACTCTGAGCACCAGAGTTATTGTATTGCCGATGGATTTGGAAATTCAAGGAGTATATTATGGATAGATAGGATTTGTTTGGCATTACTGTCAAAAATATTTGTTTGGCATTGCTGTCAAAGGGAGAGATTATATCTATTATCACTTCAAGGAGAGATTAGATCCATCACATTATCCAAAGGGAGAGATGTAACCAGAAAGGGAAAGTACATAACAAAGGAAGATAATTGATGACAAGAGACATAAAAAGAAAAGAGAATAGTCAAATGGAGAGAACTTGACACAGCGAGAGAACACATCACATCAGAGAAAGAAAGACTCTACATCTATCCAGTAAAGGGATTGAAGACAGAGAGAAAGCTGCAAGAATCAAATCTAAGCTTATTTGAGCTTACCGAGGACCAGATATTTGTATCGGTTATAGTACATAAGATTGGTATTTTGATGAACTTCAATTGTTATATTTCATATTGTATTAGCAGTAATATAGTGTGATAATGTAGTGTGTTTCCATCAATGCCAAAGGGAGAGATTGATGAGCTATAACTGATTGAATGTGTGAAGATATTAAGTTAATGATAATGCAAGGTATTAAATCAGTTAATGTATTGTATTGTATTGTCATTTATGTCAACTTGATATAATCTGTATGGTCATGGACATACTGCTAAAGACTTCAAAGAACCGATGAATCAAAGGCTATGCTATCAGTAATGCATATAAGTCAAGTATTCACAAAGTGACTGTATACACCGATGAAGTGAACACCGAGAGACAGAGTAAAAGAGAAAAGTCAGTGTTACCTAACGAGAAAATGCAAAACATTACCGACGAGCAAAGTCACAGTGTTTCTCGACAATCAAAGCACAGAGTAACTCGACAAACAGAATTACAGTGTTGCCCGATGGACAGAGATCCCGTAGACAATTGAAGTCGCATCGACGGAACAATCCGTTATCACCGATGACTAATTAAAGTGTTGACCGACATAACAGAGAGTTTAGAAACGATAAAATGCTTAGCTATCAAGAGCTAAAAATAAACTTAACTGATACTTATCATTGTTTTAATCGACAAGATAAAGCCAAGGATAAGTAAAGGATTTAAAGCTTCTTTGTCTAGTTGGAAAGAAGATCTCTACGAGATAAAACTGGAGTTTTGCTTTAAATCTAATTGGCGAGAATTGTGGATCACGCCAAGAATCAAGAAAGTCAAGAAGCAATGAATCATGTCTATAAAGAGACAAACCCAATTCATTACAAAGAGGGGTGAAGAGAATTGAAAGGAATAGACGCTGAAAATATTTTGAAGGAGAAGCAAATCTTCATTCAGACCTGATCAACAAGCTGAGGAAAAGGCTAGATTTTGTAGACACCGACGGACAATGAAAAAACATCACAGAGAAGAACAACATGGAGTAAAGGTATTGAATTGATTATATTGATCAGAGAGGTAATACACTTACAATAGATTTAAAAATCTGCAATTCAAGTTATATGTGTGAACAAATCACTTTAGTGTTTCAGTTTAATCATTGAAGCATCAAGTCTCTTAACCGAGCAGGACTTAAAAGTCTTTTACAATTGAGATACATCCCAAGGAGAATCAAAAAGTTTGATCATAGAAAGTAGCATTGGATATGCCCGATACCTATTGATAGGCCAAGTGAGTGTTTTATCAAGGATGGTAGCATTAGATGCCAGATACTAAGTGAAAAGCTATCTTTTAAATCCTCTAACAAGGTCACACCTAACAGTGTATTTGTAACCTTTAACAGGGTTGGCTCTTAACCAAGCTCACTTCAGAAGAGTGAAAATTTGGGGTACCGATCCTAGTAGTTTTTCCCTTAACAGGGTTTCCATGTTAAAAATCCATATGTTATGTATTTATGTTTCATTACTTTACTATTTTGCATTTCACATAAGTAATTCTGGATTGATCGGTATACACTAGTTATTTACTGTGTTTCAGTAAATAGAAAGACTGCTTATCGGTAAACATACAAAAGGTTTTAATAAGCATTCCGACAAGTATAAAATTGTTATAAGTATTTCAAGGCATTCATCTTGTAGGACTGAATATAACTAGAGGCTTAAAAGTGGTAATAAGTTTTAAAGGGTTGATTTAAGGATTAATTTTTGATAAGAATAACCTTATTAAAATGTATGGGAAATGTGCATGCATTCAAGCTCAAGTCAAGGCAAGATCACATAAGATAGTTGCACAACTCACTAAGCCATGGGAAGATCACAGAGTAATGATGATAGATGACATGGAAGACCAAGAGGTTCTATTTTCTGCAATGATTGTCGGTTATAAGGTCTACCATTCGATTCGGTTAAATAGTGTGCCATGTGGAGCTATTCACGCCGCTTACTGGATAGTGAAGGAAAGAACCAGATATGACCTAGTAGAGATGGTGAGAACACAGTTATTGAAAAATTTGAAGAGGATTTAGACCAATAAGAAGCAAGCATTAAAGTTTGGATCTCTTTTGGTATGTATGTTCTTTTATGCTCAAAATTTCTTCCCTAGAAAAGGAGCGGTAACATGGAAATTAGATAGTCTGGAATTATATCAAACTAATGAGTAATTAAGTGAACTAGGTAACAACATAAACAATTCTATGTGGGGATATTTTAAGGATTTTAAGGACAAAATGCACAAGAGGTATATAATTCCTTCACACATTAAGGAGAAGTACAAAGATACTATATGTTTCTTAGTTGATACTAACAGTTGCAAGATACAAGCAGTAGATCCCAAAATTTCATGGATATCTGAGATGGGATATGAAATTGATGAACAATTATTAAGCTTGACCATTGAAGCATTATTGAAAATACCAGTTAACAAGCAAGCAAAGAGGTGTGACACATTTGAGGAAGCTTATGAGAGAATTACTTTAGAACTCAAAAAGCTAAGAATAGAAAGAAAATAAAAGATCACGAGTTAGTTGGAAGATAAATTTGTAACTGGTGAAGGTAGTAGTTCCACTAGTAAGAGAAAGATGAATATTATAGATGCATATGATAAGAGGAAAAAGAAGCAAGAAGATACACAAACTATGACTCCATAATTACCATTAGTGGAAGAAGCTAGTATGGAAAAGATTGATGAAGGTACATCTTCTAAACCTAATCCACCTGAGGTATCACAACCTCGAAAAACAAATAAATATGAAAAAAGGAAAACTCGAGGAAAAAAAAGGACCTATCCTAGCAAGAAGAAGAAAAAGACAGAGGTGGATAGTGAGAAAAATGATTTAGAAAAGGAGATCACAGACATGGGGAAGTCTAGAAACAAAATTCAACATCCCTAAGAGTGTTGTTGAAGTTGTAAATGCAATAAGAGAACATGGAATGATAGGTAACATTAGTAACTTTAAATTCTCTAAATTATCTAATGAAGACAAGAAAATAATTGAAGATTCTATTGTATTTCACTTTCACAAATTCATTACAGTACCTATTCAACTCAAAAATCATATTGTTGATGAACTGTATGAAGCAATTAAGGTTAGATGTGACTCTACAATTGAAACTGAAAAGGAGATAAGAGAAAGGACACTTCTCTATACTATGACACATTTGACAACAAAGGAAGTGGATGAAGCACTTGAAAAGTACACAGACAAATTCAGTATTGGTTACAGGACTACAAGACTATTAGTTGGAAAGAAGGACATTGAAGAAGAAATAGAGATGATGTGGAAAAGGATATATAATGTATATCAACCACAGGTAATAGACATAGTAGGAACATCTAAGTAGATGATACTTTTACTTTAAAAGAGTAAATGGGAGATATGTTAGGTAGTATTCCAAATATTTCTACTCATATTGACCTAATAAAGGACTTAGTGGATGATGTTGAAGATCTTACTGATAATCCCAAATCTCCTATGGTTAGACATGAAGCTAAAGATATACCACTTCAGACTATACTTGATGTAAACCCTGTTGAGATCACTAATGATATACTTGACACTGAAACACAAAATATTAATGAGACATAAAAGGGAAAGGAAATAGAATAGGTGATAGAGACCACTAAACAATCAAAGGACACAACAAAACATGTAAAGGATACTGATCAAGGTGAAGCAAATAAAGAAAAACAAGATAAACAACATGAAGACCAAGAACATGACAAAGAGACAAACAAGGAAACTAATACAAGTAACACTAGAAAAGGTAAGAAAAGTACTAAAGATAGAGTTCACACACCAAATGATAACACCTCAAATGCATCACAAACCAAAATAGAGGATACCAGTGAGAAAATGAAAAGGAAAAGGATAGAAAAAGATGATGAAGAAGAAGAGGAAGAAAATGATCTATAATTTGTAATTTTGAAGAAATATGTTAACAAGTTAAAGAAAAAGGAACATATATTATTTTCAAGGAAGCTGGCTGAAAAGGATGAGAAGAATAGGATAAAGTAGAAGTTCAAGAAGAATATACTAAGGAATGCAATTGTTGGAATTACAAGGATTTTTAACTACACACATGGACATCATACAAGCATATTTTAAGAAAGTTGAAGTATTGATAGGTACTCTAGACATAAGTACAATTGAAAGTATGAAGGATTTGGCTTCAAGATTAAACAGTCATCACATTGCCCTGACAACAATAAAGGAGTTGTGGGAAATTTTGCTTGCCAGTGCTAAGGTACATTTAAAGACTATATTTGATAAACTATAAGTTATGGACACCCTTGTACATACAATCTTGATCATACTCTTTGACATTGTTGCAGAAAAAGGGGGAGTATATAGTTATTCAATGAAGAAAGGGGGAGTATATAGTCTATGGTACAAAGGGGAGTTACAGATTCATGGAGAGTATGTAATTGGACATGGAGTATAGTTTTGAAATTTTGATATAAGAATATTGATAGATGACATTTGTTGATGTTTTGTACCTTCCGTCAGATAAATCCTATGAGACTATTGAATATATATATATATATATATATATATATATATATATATATATATATATAATGTGAGATATAATTGT
>MU224566.1:1389820-1500714 GCA_018584345.1 Thuja plicata | reverse complement strand
TTAATCTAAAGCATAAAGGAAATCTAAGCTAAGAATGCCATGATAATGCAAGAAATGAAACTATGATAACATGTAAATGCAAAAGCCAAGAATGCTCCAAATCTTCAAAAAGCACCAAAGTGACCTAAAAAACTTGCAGCATAACATTAGCATCAAAACCTAAGATATTAAAATGAAGGAGAGAGCTCTCCTTTTATAAGAAGTGAGATGAAATGGACCATTTAGATTAAGCGGCAAAAGTCTTAATCAAGGGTGGAGAAAAATGGAAGCTTGATCCTTGTGCACAAATATCCTCCAATAGGAAAATAGGAGTTGACTTTTGCATCCCACATAAGACAAAAAATATTTTTTTCCCTTTTTATAAAATAAGAATAATGCTTTATTTGTGCAACATAGGATAAGAAGAAAAGTGAGGATTTTTTATTTAAATAAAAGAGGAGAAAGTTCCTTTTAATTAAATAAAGGCTTAGGATAAAGTGATTTTATTATTTAATTAAAAGAGAGCATGTTCTCTTAATTAAATAATATTTTTATTTTTATTTTTTCTCTTTTAAATTAAAGAAGGCTCAAACCTTAGGAAATATTGAATTGATTATGATTTGATCAAGGAAATTGATATAATTGATATTGTTGATATTCAAAAATATTGATTCAGGAATTTGATAAATTGAGAAATGGGGCCCAAAGTCTAGGCGACCATTTTAGGGTGCATACAATAATATATATAGATATATATCTAAAATAGTATTAGGATAAATTAATTTAATATAATTTGGAGATATTACGTGTGTGTGTAGTTACATATCAATTGTCATTATATTAATCTTATAATAATGAATAGACATGTCTCATGAAGGGACATGTCTTCCTATCCTCATTCTCAATATAAATGAAATAGAGATTACTGCATTTGGAAAACACATACAACATAGAGTGCTATTACATTTGCAGCTATCCTACAACTTAACATGGTATCAGAGCTAGACTGCAAATGTAAGAGAGTAGTTTGTTGATGGTGAATGTGTGACTGTCTCAGAAAATATAATCTAAATACAAGGACCATATCTCAAAAATCCACTGTTGGATTATGCTGAATTTTAGATATGTTGGTGACAAACATATTTTGACAAATCACACCAGATCGATTAAAGAGAAATTGCAGGGTTCAAAAGTTATTATGGAATGTGTATGAATCTATGTGAAATTCCTGAAAGTGGATTTTATTTAAGAGATGTTAATTTGTTATGATCGTGGTCAAGAATAAAAAAAGAACATATTCAAGGAAGGATGTCTCTTTCTATAAAGAAAACATTAATTATAGAGTGTCACCTCTCTTGGAGCAATCAAGTCATTTCACAAGAAGACATGAGAATTGTTTAACGATATAAGAGTGAGAATTGTACATTGTGGGGGGGATAATAACCAATGTTACATTCCCATTTGAACCATCCTTAGTGGGGAGATGATTCAAAGGGGAGATGTATCTCAAATAATCTAAGGTGTTTTCTAATTTCATGAATGTGGACCCTCATTGGAGCAACTTGTATCAAGGATGTTGATGCCCAGACAAGTATTTATTATCCTTGAGTATTACTTTATCTACTCATTGTAGTATCTCTCTTGTATGTATTTCTATATGTACTATAAAAGTTATTTTCCTTGATCTTTTCCGGGGATTCGCTTGCAGGAAAATAAGATTAATATCAAATTCAGAGGGGGTCTGACTCTTCAGAGGTAACTATAAATGAGGAGTTAAGAAGATTGATATCAAAATCAGAGGGAGTCTGACAATTCATCTTAATCAATCTTGGATAAATAGATCAACAAATTGATATATGCTCAATGAGTTCTTGTGAGAGAATTTTGAAGTGAAATCCCTTGTTTCCACCCTTTACGTTGAGGCATGGTGGTTGTCATGTGTGTGACTCCATGTTTTAATGGGTCTGCCCCCTGTGTACATCATGAGGAAGTGACAACTTCCAAATGAATATCACTTGTATTTGTTAAAGTTATTGGAAGGTGACGATCTTACAATAACTTAATCTTCTATCATGATAGATTATATCTTGCATGGTGGATTAAGTTCCTTAAACAAACCATGATCTTCTATTGTGATAGACATCTTGTGATGGCTAAAACATACCATGATAGATGACATCTTCTATTGTGATAGACATCTTGTGATGGTTGAAACAAATCATAATAGATGATGTGAATGTTATTATGGTAAGTGCACATTACCTATGAACATTTGTTGAGTACTCGGTCGATATTATGAGACTTGATATTTTGTAGGCCATTACTCTGAGCACTTCGTGAATATCATGAGACTTGATATTCTGCAGGCCAATACTCTTAATATCATGAGATGATATCTTTATGAACTCATGAGTACATGGTGGACATCATGGGATTTGATGTTGGTAGGCCATTACTCTGAGCACTTGGTGAATATCTTGAGATTTGATATTCTACAGGCCAATGCTCTAGATATCATGAGATGATATTTGTATGATCTCTTGAGTACTTGGTGGACATCATGAGATTTGATGTTGGTAGGCCATTACTCTGAGCACTTGGTGAATATATTGAGAGTTTATATTTTGCAGGCCAATGCTCTCAATATCATGAAATGATATTTTTATGAATCTATGAGTTATGGTGAATATCATTAGACTTGATATTCCTGGTCAGACCATATCTTTGATATCACAGTAATGTGATATCAAAATAAAACTTTCACAATTAACTTTGTGTTGCTTTCTTGGATGAATTTTATCCTCCCTAGCTAAGAGGGAGTGTTGATGTTTTGTATCTTTTGTTGGATAAATCCTATGAGAATATATATATATATATATATATATATATATATATATAATGTGAGATAATATATAAAGATATATATCTAAAATAGTTGTAGGATAAATTAATATAATAATAATTCATAGATATTACATGTGTGTGTGTGTAGTTACATAATCAATTATCATTATATTAATCTCATAATAATGAATATACATGTCCCATGAAGGGACATGTCTCTCCTATCCTCATTCTTAATATAAATGAAAGAGATATTGTTGCATTTGGAAACACATACAACATAGAGTGCTATTACATTTGCAACTATCCTAAAAATTAACAACATTGATGATGATTTTATGGAGTATGGTTGTCATTGCTGGCAAACAATTACATAGGTGAGAATGTTTTGTGTAAATATATGAAGGTATACCAACCGGTACACAATTATACCCAATCAGTAAAGAGAAGTTAAGTCAGAAAGGTAACCGGTGAGCAAGATAACAGGTGAAGGACAAATTGGTAATGAAGACAAGTTTTTCTATCGGTACATTGGAAGGTGTAAAGACAAAAGGTGAAATAAGATTTGTGACTGTGACTCTTAGGTCACATCGATAAAGGCATAAGTGAAGATATTATCTATCGGTCATTTCAGTGAACAGGTAAAATCTAAATGTTATTAAATAGTTTTTATTAGTTGGCTAAATTGGTTATGTCGGTGGACGATTTAGTGAATCTTGACAACATGAAAAATGTAGTACATTGTTCAAGGAATTGAATTAGTCAATTCTTTAGTAGTTGTATACACATTTGTGTATGAATCCATGGTATATTTTGGCCAATGAAAATGAAGAAATATTTCACATTGGGAATAACAACTTAAAATTTTTTATGGGCGACGTGGTAAGGATTTTAAGTTTCTATGAGTTAGTTATGATTGATAAAGCAATTTTTGAGGGAATCAAAAACCCTCATTAGGTTTATAGTCGAAGGTAAAGACAATATTTAAGGTTATATGATGATAGCTAGTGAAAGGAGTGAAGAAGTTATTAATTTGTTAAGAAACAATTGAAAATCTAATATTAAGTTGCGATTATAGAGCTATTTCCAGAGAAGCTACAAGATTAGATTCAGAACAAGTACATAGCATCAAGGATCTGATTAGCATTGAAGAGTTCATATCACAGGTCAATTTTTATTGTTGTATTCCTAAAAGTTTCAACAAGTTAAAATATATTAAAAGGGTAGTCTCCCACAAGACTTTATTGTAAATCCCTTAACAAGGTGAACATTATATTAGTGGGATTAAAATCCTCTATCATGGTAGTCTTTAATAGTATTGTAGATACTTCTAATAAGGTATCTGTCACTCCTAATAGGGTGAGTCACCTATAAAGTGACATATTGTAAGCTCCTAACAAAGCCCTCTTTTCTACTGCAGTGAAGATAGTGGGCTTCATCCCCACCGTAGTTTTTCCCTCTGATAAAGGGTTTCCATGATAAAAATTAGAGTGTTATGTGTGTGCATGCGTTGTCATTTGATTCATTTCACTTTTACTGTATAGTTACAGTTATATGCTTCTTAGTTTGGAAGTTTCTTTTGTTGCTAATTAAAGGTATAAGTAAAAGACTTAAAGTTTCATCAGTCCCGATTCACCCCCTCTCGGTACCTATTATTTCTAACAATTTTTATGCATCATTTTTTTTTTGTCTTAGGCGACATTCAATGGGTCACATTGTGTATTGAGCTTTAATGAATTAATATTTTGTAATTAGGTCGCTCGCCGACCTAGTTGAGATAAATTGATGTAATATATATAATAAAGATGTAATCATTTATGATTACAAATGTGTAAGAGTGCATGCATATGGATGAGAGAAAATGTATGAGTAGAATGTACAATTGAGGTAGAGATTTGATGTGTTTCATGGGAACTATTTTGGCATATCAGAGATGTTGTTTGTTAGTTCGTGAGATATGGACTATTGTCCATTGTCAATAATAATCAGAGATTGTTGTAAGGTAGTGAGCCTTCCTTAAGATTGAATCCCTTTTTGTATGTGAGAAGTGAGCTCTATGCAATGTGCCTGAATACATGTGGGTTTGATCCCCACAATGGTTTTTCCCTTAACTTGGTTTCCATGTCAAAAATATTGGTTTTATGTGTTGATTACTATGTTATAATCTTAGATCCATGTTTATCATTCAGATCTAGATTAAGTTTATATTTTGGATAAAGGTTTGGGGTTTTGCAGCACAACTGATTCACCCCCCTTCTTAGTTGTGTGTGTTGCCTCAATTTTAAGAAGGACTATGGTGGCATCATAAGAAAAAGAGAACAAGGATACCTACTTCCAATATTGAGATATCCTTAAATCAACAATCTAGAGCAAAAACCTTAGCAAAGAGAAAAAAATCTTGTTAGCCAAGGAATAGATAATCGTGAAAGGATATCCACAAGGGGGAAGAGATCCTTGAAGGGAATAGATCTTGATTACAAGACATCTACCGTAAAGAAGAGTTCTTGAGAAAAGATAACATCTTCAATACAAAGAGGGGGAGGAGAACAAGAATTTCCCCTTTAATTCCCCTATTTATAGGTGAAAAGAGGATTCTTGATAAAGGATAACACACTCTAAGCCCCCAAATAAGTGTATATGTTTAGGATACACATGCACTTTCCACGAAAGGAGAAGGTTGTAACTCAAGATGTCGATCCCTTGAAAAAGAGAAGATCCTTATGTAAAAAACAACTCCATGTAAGAAAGATTATCATGTGACAAATAAATACCACATAACTGAGAGAAATTAGTGAATCCCTAGAAAGGATCAAGAGATTCAAGAAATGAAACCTTTCCCCCCAAGCGTGAATGCAAGGGAAATGATAACCCATTATACACCCTAAGTGGTAGATTTTTTATTATAGACATGCTCTTTCAAGCAAGGAAAAGGTTGTAACTCAAGATGTAAATATCCTAGAAAAGATAAGATCCTTATGTAAAAAAAAAATCCATGCAAGAAAGGACATCATATTATAAAAGAAATAAGTCAACAAAGGGATATTAGATCCTTTGGAAAGGAAGAGAGAATGAGGAAGGATGATCAAGTATACACACCTTCCCTATTGCTGGGTAAGGGAATACTTGGAAAAGGACAATGTTAGGGATTTTTCTTGTATGAATCACAGTGCTTGAAATGACTACTTGAACACTATGCCTTCTAATACTGATTTAGATACAAGGAAAACCTAATTGCTAAGGATTGGATAAGATCCTTCTTCATTTTTGAGTTCCACAAATACTCAGGCAGGTTTTACCTCTTTATGATTATTGATTACACAGTATATATTAATGTGGACACTAATTTGTTATTAGGAGTTATTGAGCTAACTTATGAAACATTCTGCATATGAACAAGCATAACCAAATGCAAAACTTAACCATACAAACCATGATTGTAAATATAGCATAAACCAGTGATGCAAGGATTTTCATCCTTCTTCCTTTTAAGGAGGGATAACCTAGTTGATTCACTCTCCAAGGAATCACTAAAATGGACACTATCCTGCTGATATGAGTCCTTAATGAGTTCAGCTCATTTGTTCTAAGTAATAGAAGTATATTTAATTGAAATGATTTTGATATTGGATGAGGAACAAACTGCAAACTATATCCTAGGCCAGTGCCTATCCCTTGGGCAAAGAGTCAATAAAAACATGAATCAGTAGAGATAAAATAATTAAAATACTATAGAGTGCCTTACAAACTACATGCAGCTGAGATAGAGTGCCTTACAAACTATCCTCTCATATACATACATCTGCATCAAATCCTTATCACAATGCTTTGTTCTCTAAAATCATCTATGAAACTTAGTCTTCTCCTTGAAAGGAACTCATAAATAATTAGACAAACTACCTTGTAGCAGGTGTATTCCAAATGCCTTACAATTAAAACACACTAGAGCACAAACATAATGCAAAGAGACAAGATAATATGAAAGAGGGAAAACTACACTGTATTTTATTAATGGATTTTGTTTCAACACATCCAAACAATAACCCTTTAGAATATAAAAAGAAATAAAAGTATATCTTACAATAGAAATTCATCAGACCAATAGGGACTTGCTCTGGGCATCTGCAGGAAAAAACCAAAACAGAGCAGAGGAAAGGAACCCTTACAACTGAGAAAAGAAGAAGATATATAGAAGAGAAGAAACCCTAAAAACTATGTCTGGCAAACACCTGTCCTTCTCTCAAATCTGATTTGCACTCATTCCTTCTTTTCCAAAAATATGATCCTTCTCGATGACTTCAAAAATCTGATTTTACTTGCATTCCAAGTCTTCCAAATATTTGATTGATTTAATCAATTTTTAACTCCACTTATCTTTTTAAAATTTGATTTTATCCTCATTATAACTCTTTCATTCTACCACTGAGAAGCTTTCCAAATCTGATATTAATCTGAGAAAATCTGATTTCATTCTTCTTCAAAAAATCTCCAGGAAAGCAAATATGAATCTGATTTTGCAAATAAAATATATGTATTTTATCTCTTCTTTCTGTGCAAATCTGATTTCCATAATCTAATCTTCATTCTGTCCAAATTTGCTATTATTCTGCAAAAAATATGATTTCCTCTGTGTTGAAAATTCTTCTCGGAATGCATTTTCAAATCTTTAAATAAAATACATTTGCCAGAAACTATACCTTTTCCTATGTTTAACTATGCCTATAACTTTAATTTTTTCATTTAATATAGTTTCTATGCACTTTAGCCTTCAATTTGCCTTTAATATTTTTCTTTGATTTTCACTTTAAACTATAACAAATTCTTTTAATTCTGTGCACTTTAACTCTGTGTATTGAAATTTTTCATTTTCCTTAATTTTCTGCATATTATGCCCAGATTCCACCAGATTTTGACACTTGTCATATGCTGATTTGCTGCTCTAAACTGACCTTTTAACTCACCTTTTAACCCCAATCATCTTTTCCTCTTTTTCTCTAAGTCTCTTGAACTTTTTCTTAATCTTCCATCCATTTGGAGACTTGGAGACTACCTTTAGTCTCTAAGTCTCTAGATCTTTTAGCTAGCCATGAGTTTGCTGAGAGACTTTGAGACTACCTTTAGTCTCTAAGTCTCTAGATCTTTACTTAACCGCACCTTAACTACACTTTAACCATGATTAGCCTTTTACTCATTGTCTCTAAGTCTCTGAAATATTTCTTTAACCTCAGTTAGATCTGGAGACTTGGAGACTACCTTTAGTCTCTAAGTCTCTAGATGATTTTCTCAACCATGGGTTTGATTTGGAGACTTGAAGACTTGGAGACAAGGAGAATAAGTTAACTCAACCATTAACCATGTCTCAACTGTGGTTACTTTGCACAATGTAGTCTCTAAGTCTCATAAACTTTTTCTTAACCATGGTTCGATCTGGAGACTTGGAGACTACCTTTAGTCTCCAAGTCTCTGAATGAGCTTAACTTGACTGCACCTTGACTGCACTTTAACCATGGTCAACTTTTATAGTGTAGTCTATAAGTCTCTAAATGATTTTTCCAACTATGGTTAGACTTGGAGACTACCTTTAGTCTCTAAGTCTCTAGATGATTTTCTTGGCTTTCGAGACTTGGAGACAAGGAGACTAACTTTATGCATTTTTACTCCAAAATTATGGGGCCTACTAGAATTTTGAAATTTCAACCATGAGACCCACCAAATGGCCTCTTGTTTCTTTCTTCAAATCATATTCTAAGTGTTGGAGCATATAAATGTTAAAAACTTTCACAACCCCATGCATGTGGGATATATCTTTATGCATTTTTGAAACTTTGTTATTTCTGCAATACTCAGATAGCCATAACTTTTGCGTTTCAACTCAGATTTGTCTCAAATTTTTACTATAGATTTACGGCATGGTCCTTTCAATCATATCCAAAATTCAGCCCGACCCAGATCGTAGTTTTTGAGATATGACCAAAAAAGTGGCTGGCTGTATTCTTGCATTTTCAAAATTTCTAAATGTTTCCTCCAAGTGCTGCTCACAAATGGCCATGTCTTCTTGCCTTTTAAAACCACCAATCTATTCCATAGGCTTGGGCTCCCCTTTTCGTGGTTTCATTTTTCCATTTTATAACTTAAAACTTTTTTTTAAAAAAACCTTTGCTTTGCACTGTCAAATTGCACAAACTGTCTTCAAATTTTGATTCACAAACTAATCAAAAAGAGCCCCCAAAATTTGAACCTCTGGAACTTGATTCACCTTCACACATGGAACATGAATCTTCAATTAGCTTGCACTAAAGGTGAAATGATCTATCGGCATCAATTTGCAAAGTTAGCATCTTAACACTTTTCTGGTTTCAAATTCGGTGAATATGCATAAACTGGATTTGGAATCAAGTTGGGAAAGTGAACAATTGGATTGGTACGAGTCTGAAACTCTTTAAATTGGTACACTTTCATGTTTTTAACACGGGGGAACATTCAAATATGCAATGCATTCAACTGGGTACAACTTGCAGAAGCTCAAAGTAGGCTATTTAGATATCTAGACATGACAGAGAAACAAGATATTTCTGCAGGACCAACTTTGGGGAGACTGAAAACTTATCAAATGGATTCAAAATGACTTAGGATTTAAAACATAAGCTCTCTGATATACATGTTAAACATTCCCAAAGTGGTGAACTATGAAACTCAACAGGGCACAAGTTATTCAGATGCAAAGTAGGCTAGTTACAACAATTTGACACTATAATCAGCATATGCAAAAAATGACAAGTGCTCAAAACAAGACATCACTAAATGGCTCAAAACTTGAATCTGACGATCTGGGATGTCTTCTTATGTCTAAAAAAGAGTGATGAACACATGAAATGCATGAAAAACTTCAGAATTGCACTTGAGCAAAAATGCTCAAAAGTTCTCATAAGGGGCCAAAATGCAAAAATTTTAACGAGGTACTAAAAAACCTTGTATTTTTTAGTACCAACAAACAACACGTTATGCACCCTAAGTAGAAGGTCATTTATAATAGACATGCACTTTAAAGAAAAGGAAAGGTTGTAAACACTGGATGTAAGTCTCCTGAAAAAAGATCCTTACGTAAACAAACAATTCTATGCAAGAAAGCATATCATGTTAAATAAAAGAAGCAACTCAACAAAGTGAAAAATGGGTCCTTGGGATAGGAGAGCGAAATAGTAGCCTCGCCCCCGAAGTGTGGAGACAAGGAATAATTACTATTATGTTTCTCACAAAGTATGTTTGCACCTAAAATTGCACCACCATAAATGATAATGAGGCCCCCAAAGGATAGGATAGCAATGTCAGACAGTGAGGAGCAACATAATAGGAGCTTAGATTTTATTTAGAATGACCATGACAAAGGTTTCATTCATTGTTACATTTCTTTTGAATCATACCATAATCAATAAATTCTTGAATTTTACACTTCAAATCATAACATTCATTAGTCTTATGACCACAAATTTGATGATACATAAAAATGGAAGAATTGACTTATTTGTATTTTCTAATTTTTTGTTTGTTCTACAAAGGAAGAGTAATTAAGTTGGAATTGAAAATCTCAAACAAAATGTTCTCTTATTGTGATGAGATATTAGGAGAAGAATTTATTAATTTATTTGACAAACAGTGAGGTTGGGAACCTAGAGCTGCTTTGGACAAGTGTGATGTAGATTTCTTATGGGTGTTACTGCATTGTTGCACTCATCCTATACCATGTCCACCATCAAGGTTTGGAATATAAAAATGATAAAGGTCTCTTTTGTGTGGGATAGGCTTTAAATTTAAAGAGGCTCAATTAGTATCTAGACATGTGTCAGAATAAGGTGGTTGGCTCTCAAGTTAAAGGATTTTGTTTTTACTAGGGAAGGTTGTTGTGAAGTCTAAAGTTCCCCAATCATCATCTTGAAGTTTTGATGACGTGTTAGCTTGTATTGGAGAAAGAGTTAAAAGGAGGTGGGGATTACATATGAATAGTGTTGACTTGATTAGGATCCTTATGTGCTAAGGTTACATTTGTAAAAGGAGGAAATCAAGGATATGATCCTTTTGAGGATTATTGTTATATGTGTATGGTATATCATGATAATCAAGTTGTATAGCACCTTTTACAACAATCAATAGTTTTTTAGGGGTATCTCGAATGGTCCATTTATTTTAAAAAGACCCATTTGGAAAAGGGAGAGCATCTAAGATATTATCCTCTACTTCTAAGGTATTCTCATGACAAAATTTAAGAGAGGGTAAAACATCACTCATTAATGCTCCATCCCTACTGAGAAGTTCATCGAAGTGAATAAAGGGAGAAATATCATTTATGGAATGAAATATATCACCCTCATCCTAGATAATATCATCCTCTTACACCAAGGGACTCTCACGACGAAGGTACATATCAAGAGAATAATCAACATCATTATCCAATGGTTCATCTCAAAGAGGGATATCATCGAGGGAAGTTCTAAAAGTATCTTCTTGCATTAATATATCCTCATGAGGGAGAGGAGTTTTGAGTGAGGAATCATTGAGAGGTTCATAAAGGGGATTTTTGTATATCCTAATCCTTCTATTGCATTAATCAACTTTTGGCAAAAATATTTTTTAGCAGTCATAGAGGAAGGTTTAGTAGAGACGAGGTCATCGAAGAGTTCAACCATCATATCAAAATCTTAACTACTAAATGGATCATCAAAGACATTAAAACTTTGTAAAAATAAATTTGATATTTTGTAATTAAATGAAGCACTAATCTAAACACACATAACAATGCATAAAATAAATATTTTTGTATTTTAAATGCTTTTAACATGCAAATGCAATGCAAGAATGAACTAGATCTATGAAACAATGTGCAGCTTTTATGTATTTTGTTTATCAATGAATGCAAAACTAAGAATAAAAACTCAAAAAAAATGCATGATATGTAGATCTAAACGCCAAATCAGAAGTAGAAATGTCATGTGTTAGGTTTACCAAAATGTACAATAAGTGAACCTATATATCTAAATGCATACAATGTAGAAAAATTATAATGTAAATATTGACTAATGTAATGCATAAAAAGAAGATCTAGATACCAAATAAGAATGGAAACGTCATGCATCAAGCTCACCCTAGTGTACAATAAGAAATGGGAAGCAATGCAAAGAGGGTAGATTACTCCTTTTCAAATTGCACAATCGAAAGGAAAATATCTCACTAGGCTCAGGTAGGTCCTAAGCACTAAATGGATCAATGATCCTTCACTGTAAATGGAAGATATGAAATGAAGATTAGAAATCATGATTAGGAATACTTATGTGCACTTGAAATTAAGATAGTGAGTGTGTTGATTCATATCCAAATTTCCTGATAGACAAAATCCTGAAAAAGCACCTGTAATTGCAAACTTGGAACCTGTGAATTGTAACCTATCTCCAAAATGAATTTGAAAATGTTCAGAGGGGTACAAAATATTTTAAATGTTTTATTCCTAGGAACAAAATGTTTTCATCGATGTTTTCTCGACAATTTTCATTGCAAATTTCAGGCTTGCTCTGTCATATCCCAATCTTTCCACAGAAGGTTGCGTGTTTGATTCATGGTTGGTTCATCAAAATGTACAATAAGAAATGGGAAGCAATACGAAAGGGCTAGATTACTCATTTTCAAATTATACAATTGGAAGGAAAATGTCCGACTAAGCTCAGGTAGGTCCTAAGCATTGAATGGATCAATGAAATGATCCTTCACAGTAAATGGAACATGTGAAATGCATATTAAAAATTAAGATTAGGAAGACATATGTACACCTGGAATCAAGATAGGGTATGTGTTGATTCAGATCCAAATTTCCTGATAGAAGGCATCCCAAAAATACCTTTAATTGAAAACTTGGAACCTGTGAACTATAAATTATCTCCAGAATAAATTTGAGACTAATCTAGGGGGTACAAAATGTTTAAAACATTCTATTCCCGTGAACAAAACATTTTAGTCATTGTGTTCTTGGCAATTTTGACTAAATTTTTAAAAGTTGCTCTGTCTGATCCTGATATTTTAGAAAATAGTTTTATAGTTGTGCCACCTAT
Source organism: Thuja plicata (assembly GCA_018584345.1). Taxonomy (NCBI): domain Eukaryota; kingdom Viridiplantae; phylum Streptophyta; class Pinopsida; order Cupressales; family Cupressaceae; genus Thuja; species Thuja plicata. The sequence continues at coordinate 1,487,800 of MU224566.1, read as the reverse complement.
TCCTGCACACAAGAAATACGGAAGAAGTTTGGATAAAGGGATTTCCCTCAGTCAAACCCCTATTTAAGAATCAAACTTGAAATTAAATGAAAGAAATGAAAGTGTGTTGTCATATAACAGAGACTAGATTTAAGAAAATGAAGTATATCTTACCTTGGAAACACAAATGCTTTTTTAATGTGATCAAATATATTGATGCAATAGCTTTGACTTAACACAAAAACCTCAAAAGGAAATAATGAAAGAAAAAACCTCATGTAAAGGATGTTGTAATTCACCACAATGTTTGATTGAGAGAAGGAAGAAGACTTCTATTAAGAGGTAGTTGTATCTCCCCTTGATAAAACACTCCTTTTATTAAGCCTTCAATGAGGGAAATAATCTAGATCCATGGAGAAGAACACCTTGAATTCTTGAGAAGAATACTATATCTTGGATACTTGGACTTGATTGTTTGATTACTTGATAGCTCTTAAACTTGAATGCTTGCCTTCAAATCTTGAACTCACTTGTATTTCTTGATAACAAATGATGCATAATAATGGATGCCAAAATGAGGTGAAATAGGGTGTTTATATACCTTTCACAACATCTCACGGGTTAAATCTCAAGCAGGTTAATTATAAATCTTAATCCCTCACTAAAACACCGAGATGGGTCCCCAGTTTAAATTTGAGGTCAAACCTTGGGGAACATAGCATCTTAGACATTGTGTTCTTGGGAACATAACATTAGAGAGGTTATGTACCACCCAATTAGAGTCTAAATCAATACCATCAGTCCCAAGCATTTAGGGGGTGCAGGATTACAAGGTACAACCAATTATGAGGTCGGGACATAATACAAAGGTTGCAAATGGTAATATAGGGCCTAAGTGATGAAATGAATTATTGGATTTAATTAAAAATAGAGAACACTTAGAAACAAGGCTTACCTTTATTTTAAATGGCATTTAAATGATAAAGAACCCATATTATAATTTAGATGTCCATTAAGTGCCATATGAGGTCTTGTTATAAAAATACAGTAAGGTAGATGTAGAATAATCCTGAAATTGTACACTAATTAAGTGCTTACAATTTTGGATGGTACAATATTATTGAAAATTTGAAACGAAGAGAAACCTTTATAAAAGTGATAATAGAATTAAAAAAAGAACACGAAAACCATTACACGTGAAAATACTAGATTTACAAGGAGAAACCCTTTTGGGAAAAAACTACACCATAGAAAGAAAGGAAAGTATATTACTAATCCAATGAATAATTCAACAATATAATTCTTTGTAGAACCCTACAAAATCTAGTAGCACTTTGTTACTGTGAAAATAGAATAAAAGAGAACGAGTGACACTAGCTCAAGGCACCAATTTATAGGAGTTTGTGAGGATGAACACCACTCTCGTATAATCAAATAATAGGCTACAAAACTACTTTGCAAAAATCATGCCTACCTCCTTGGAATGATTAAAATCCACCTAAACTATCAACTTACAGATGCTATTATAGATGTCATAAGACATCCATCATACATGTTCACTCGAAGAATTTTTTTATCATAAGTTATCATAATTGTTGTACTTATGTCTGGGTTTGCACCTCATTTGGATAATTTTTTGTTGAGATATTAAAGATTCATGGCCAGTTCCATGTGTTCCTCATGTTCTAAAGGCCAGTTTGATTTTTCCAATCTTGCGAAGCAATTTCTTGGTTGGTGAAGCTTTGTGTCTCATATCACGATGTTCTAGGATCTTTGGTCGATGTCTCTCTTGGATCGTGCATCATTTCTACATCTTGGCATCGAGATCTTATGATTTGAGTCCTGACCTATATTTTGTATTACATTTTCGTAGTCTTGGAAAATGTAATTAACTTGGTTGACGTATGTGTTGCAAAGGCTATCTATATAAAGGCTCTTTATCTTTGTTGAGCATAGCAGATGAGATGGTTGTTGATTATTAAATTTGTACGAGTTGATAAGGTATCCCATTAGTGAACTAATCGCCGAAAGGAGGAAAACTGTGACTATGTTCAATAGATTTCCGAGTGAAAGGCAATTGAATCCTTGTAGCCAGATCACAGAGCCAAGGAAGTTGCACCAAAGGATTGGGAGGGATGTCGTCAAGAAGAATGAACCCTAGGAGGTTAAAACAAATGATCGAAGACTTCTAAAATGAGATCTGAAATGTATTGACTGGATTGCGAAGGAATATCAAGAAGTTGTTGAAGATCTAGACACTATAGATACTAAGATCCCTACTTATGAGGAAAGATTGTCGAGGGCTATGACACAAGTAATTAAAAGTCATAGAATGGAGGTTTCTGGTTTTTTCGTTTCATTGCATCCTAAGGATTTGACAGATTGGATTGGTGGATTGGAAGATTATTTTGAGCTTGAGAATATTGGAGATCCACAGAGGGTTAGGTTAGCACAGACTAAGTTTAAGGGTCATGATGCCTTGAGTTGGAAAGAGTTGCATAAATATAGAGAGAAAAATGGTGAAATAAAAATCACTAGATAGAGGCTAATAGTTTCTAGATTGGAGAATAAATTCAGTCCTGAGGATTATGAATTGGAGATGTTCAATAAATTGCAAAACTTGAAGCAGGAGGATATGAAAGTAAAGGATTACATCAAAGATTTTTACAAGACGACAATCAGATCTGGACACCGAGAGATATCTAAGGAGAAGGTGGCTAGGTCTATCAATTACTTGAGGTTCAAAATCCAATATGAGCTAAGTATGTGATGCATTCACAGACAGAGTTTCCCCAATGAAGATGACCCAACCATGCAGAAAGATTCAACACAATGGAAACAACCAATACCTGATCATTAAGAACTCAATATTGAACAAGCAACATGCCTTGTAGACGTTCATATTATAATATAATACAGATTTATATCATACCTGCCCAAAAACATGCCAGCTTACATTCTAAGGCACACATGTCTGCTTACAATTAGAAATCCAGATCCATGTTCGATGATTACCTCTCAAGGATAACTACTGGAAAAGATACATATTAAGGAACCAAGTCTACAAATATAAACAAGATCGCTAGCCGCAAGTCATCCAGAAAACATCACATTCTCCAATAATCAAGAAAATATTTTACACCATATATAGGTCGGGACCTAAATCCATAAGAACTCTTACAGATAAGAATTAAATGCCATGCGATCACACACGAAGGTTGGACACGAGTGTAAGAACACCCAAAAAGGTTCATTGATTATGAAACATCTTTGAAGATTGGAAAACCCAATTTGACCATTGGAATAGGAAGAACAAATATGACCAGACCCAAACTTAAGAAATCTTCATCAAGAAAGAACATATCAAGATGCAAAGCCAAAAATAGATTCATCATGATGTCCATAACACTTCTTTGGGATTGCAAGATACAAGGACCCAACTATAAGGATTGTCGATCAAAACACTAAAATAGGAAACAAGAACAGAACATAAAAGGAAATAGTTTTGGTTGATGCAAGATTTCCAATGACCCAAGGATGCTCCTGCATCAGACACCCTGTTGGAGTTTTAAAACTTTTATGCTTTACAAGGCTACCAATATACCTTAGATTGGTTTTAGGAGTGTTTAGCTCCAAATATAGAAGATCTTAAGGTAAATGGACCAACTATAGGGACAAGACTGCCCTCTGCATTTCTGGTTCTGCAAAATGAAGGTGGGTACACCTAATCTAGCTCAACATAGAACTCTTTACAACTCCTTATAACTCTGGATTTTAAACAACAAATAATGGTAAGAAAGTACTAAATGTTAACCACACATTCATTGAATCTCCATAACCATGCAGGACGTACAACCAACAACCATAAAACATGAAAGAACTTTAAGCTGGTTTCGATGTTTAAAATGGGCATAATATAGCCAAACCCAATCAAACATGTATCTCAATAGAATGTACTAGCTCTTGATCAGTGCCTTATCCATTGGGGAATACCTCAATGCAAATATTAAATTATGAAACCAACCTACTGGAAAAGACTCAAAGCCATAAACAAAAGTAACTCAGACCATACACTTCTTACAATATCCTTATGTAAAGAAACCAAATGAGCCTATGTCATATCCAAAGCATTTTAATATGATCTTAGATCAACGCTAAAGACTAACAACATATGCTTAAATAAATTATATGCAATGAATCAGAAAACTCACAACTAAAAAGATAAACACCAAGCAGAGACTTAAATCTAAGAAATATTACATTAAGTATGATGAATCAAGTTTTTGTATCAATTTGACTGAGGAAATATACACTTTGATAACATGCAAAAGATCATAAAACTTTCAATTTTGTCTTAATACAGTCTAAAAACAAGTTTACTATATCCATGACTGGAAAAAAGTATGAAGCCTAATGCTTTCCTCTACTTTCCCAATTCTCTAGCCCTTACTAAATGTTCTTGGAAAACATTTAGGGTTAGAGAAAACAACCAAATTACAAAGTAATAACTCCTCCAACCACCAAACTACTCTGCCATCCAGTTCAAAACCTTTCTTCTTCACTCCACTCTTATCTTATCTGATCTGTAGTCGCCATTGACCTCGAGATGTTCGAGAACAATCCTCACATGAAGTCTAATTTTGAACCACCAAGACTTGGAAAAGAACCCAACATAAATGCATAGGAGACAAGGAACTGTCTAAAGGTTGCAACTTACTTTCAGATCTGATCAAAAACCCCACAATATCACTTCACAATATAAAGGCATTTCGAGCCATCAGATCTCCATCCAATCAATATCCTAAAACTACATAAATACGGCCAAGAAGACTGGATTGATAAATTTATTACTCTGTCATATAAGACACGGTCCACCGCTTTGAAACCCTAATGAAATAAATTTAAATATTTGAAAATTGGTTGCATTGGCCACGGGTGGCGCGGAAATATCCATTGAAGGTTAAGATTCAAATCTTTATTCAACTTTAAGACAACCATATATCACCTTTTAAGTTACCTGTGAGCCAACGATCAAATATGGACACGATTCACTCTGTCTCGATGCCTCGATGAATATCCCTTGATCACCTTTTGATTGAGGCTTTACTCCCACCGCACGATCAAACCACCTCTAACCGTAGATTAACCTCCTTTATCCTGACTACCTTTCGACGTGTCTGCCTATCGGGAACCCGTGATGGACAAATTTTGCTCACTTTACATCCACAAGATCACACACACCATGCGATGAAAACAAATTTGACGGTTCCATCAACTTTCCTTCATCTTTGATCTCAGCAGGACACTTAGCATCATGACGTGATGCCTTGATGAATACACATCGGTCATCTTTCCTTTGAGGTTTTACATACACCGTTAGATCTTCCTTGATCTGTCAGAACATTAACTTAGTTGCATTCATAATCGGTCCTACCAACTACTGCGTGGCACTCCATCACAATGCCTTGAAGACTTAAACCTTGATCAACTTACCTTCACAAGATAGCAAAAATCATTAGATCTTCTGAGATCTGACTGTCCTTTAATCACCTTCAACTTTATACTGGCACTGCCATTTGCCACACAACACACGACGTGATCCTGCGAATGATAATAGACTGCATCTTTGGCATATCAGAATCACACAAACCGCAAGATCAAATCAGATCTGACGGATCTTTAATTTTTTTTGTAAGCTCGACCACTTTCCACATGGAGCTTGATCGCGCTCCCACGATGGTTTAACTGATGTGCATCTGTTGATTGCGGGACAACGCCAACCAATGGATCAAAAGGGATCTGACGGTGTAAGATATTTGCTACTAGCTATTTAAGGAGGGACACTTGGCATCACATTGTGATGCCTTGAAAGATAAAGTAGCCACATCTCGCAATTAAGGGAACGCGCCAACTGTTGGGTTGAAAAGGAAGTTGTTCGATAGATGTGAAAATGAATAATTCACCGCGAGGACACTAGACTTAGGGAAAAGATTAAAATTAATATATCACTCCGCTAGGATACATGACTTAAAGTGATGGCCCTGCCGACGATGTCATTAAAACACATGGGTTTAAGTGATTTAAGTGGTTAAAAAAGGTAGCGACATTTTATAAGAAAAGCATGAAACTTAAGGTTTTTGACGTGAAAGAACCAAGGGTTTAAGGAAGGATTATAGGGTTTAAGAACTAGGACCAAAAAAAACTTGTAGAAAGACACTGGATGAACTCTATTGAACCATAAAATTTAACAAACCTAACAATGGCTCTGATTGGAGATGTATGTCTCTTGTAGGCATAACAAGATTTTAGAATCTTAGGGACAAGCATACCACTAACAGAAAGGAAACTAACCTACAAAAAACAACTAAAACAAAGAATATGTACAAACCTATTGTTCATGGATTTGAGAAATTCAAGAGAAGTGAACTTCAATAACTGTCCATGAACTGACAATTCCAAAACATTTCAAATAAAATATTTAAGAATGCAAGAATGAAAACCCCATTTACTATAAAAAAATGTATGGTCCTAGCCTGATTGGATCAAACTTACCATGTTTCCTTTGCCTTCTAGCCTACCATTCCACATCAGGACCAAGTCATCACTCTTAAAACATCTTACAGTGGTTCTGATGTCATACAAATCCTTACATTGTAGCTACAACCTAACATTTCTTTCATGTGCTTCCCTTCTTGATTCATCCAATTGTATCAAATTACCCATTCTAGTCCTCATGTCATCATCTAATTTTCATCATATTCTTGAACAAATTTGTACATCCGCGACAAGTTATTTTGTGGCAACCTAGCATGAATACCATATACCAAATCAAAAGGTGCACAACCAATGACCTTTTTCACTGTCACTCTATCAGCCCACAATGCATGTTTCAACTTTGAATCCCAAGCCTTCTTGTTCTTATCCATCACTCTCTTCAAAATATTTATTAGGATCTTATTACTGGATTCAACTTGACCATTCCCCTGTGGGTGCTATGGGGAAGAGTAAGAAACTTGGATCTCATATTGTTGGCAAAAGCAATAAATTCCTCAGACCTAAAACACATTGCATTGTCTACCACAATAGTCTCAAAAAATAATAAATTCCTCAGACCTAAAATACAGTGCATTGTCTACAACAATAGTCTCTGGACAAGCAAATCTAGTGAGGATATTTTATAATATGAAATCAATCGCAACCTTACTAGTGGCTCTTTTAGTGGGAATTGCTTCAACCCACTTGGTAAAATAATCAATTGCCACAAGAATCCATGAATGACCCCCACTAGACTCGTTAGGAATCTCTCCAATGAAATCCATTCCCCATTTCTGAAAAGGTTCCTCAACTGTAACAGGCTTCAAGGGAAAACTCCCACCAAACTTAAGCTTAGCTGCAAATCTTTAGCAAGCATCACATCTTTTGACATAATTATGGGCATCCTTGAAGATAGTAGGCCACCAGAAACATGATCTTATAATCTTATGTGCACTAGTTTTAGCCATGTAATGGCCCCCACATGCACCATTATGCATTTTCCAACAAGTTTGAGGATTTGTCATAGTCTACACATTTAAACAATACTCCTTCATTGCTCCTCCACCACAATTGACCCTGAATTATTGCATACTTAACAACATGCAACTTAATTCTTCTCCTCCTATTTTCATCCATTTCAGTAGGTAATATCATTTTTTGCAGGTATCCAATAATATCCCTATACCATTCACAACAATCCATATAAAAAATATAAGGCCTTTGCTCTTCTTCTAGCATGTCTATATGATTAGCATTTAAATTTCCCTGAGCCATAAGTTTTGCAAGTCCTAGGCCTCTGACCAACTTTGTGATATGAATATGAATATTAAATTCTTGGATCCAGTTTATCCATCTACACCTTTCGGAAACTTCTTGTTGGACTAGAATGTCCTTCACAATAGCACTAGGCACATAAGCAATTATAGTTGCTCCTACCAAATAACATCTAAAAGCTTTGACAGCTTTAACCAAAGCATAAGCTTGTTTTTCCATGATATCATACTTCATATCTGCTGCTTGTAAAGACTTACTGAAAAATGAGACGGGCTATACAAAACCCTCTGAATTCTTTTGCAACAATACTACAACAACAATATTGTATGAAGCAAAGGAGAAGATCAACAAAGGCTTACTATAATCAGGTGTTCTCAAAACAGGAGCATCTTTGATAGCCTACTTAATATCTGAAAAATCCTTCAATGCTTCTTGATTCCATTCCACCTTAGCTCCTTTTTTCATCATTTTTGAAATTGGAATACTGGTTTCTACAAAGTTTGTAACAAATATCCTCAAGAAATTTACCTGTCCAAAGAAAGATTGAATGCCTTTGACATTCTTCGGCTGATGGATTATATCAATTGCATCTACCCTTTCAGGGTCAATCCTATCTCCATCTTTAGATACAATATGTCCTAAAATATTCCCCATGTAACCCCAAAAATACATTTCTTTGGGTTAAAAGAAACCCCATACTCCAATGCTCTAACAAAATTTTTCTTAAGATGACCACAATGTTGATCCTCCTTTGCTGAGTAGGCTGTAGGATCATCTTGGTAAACTTCTAAGAATTTATTTATGAAATATACAAATGCCACATCCATGGCTCTCTGAAAAGTTACCCCACCATTTGTCAAGCCAAAAGGCATTCTGACATATACATAAGTTCCTCAAGGTGTGGTGAATGCAGTCTTTAATTGTTCTGATTCCTTGACCATGACCTGATTATATCCTGAAAATCCATCCAACATTGACATCAATTCAAATCCAGTGACTCTTTGTAGCATAGCTTCCATATTAGGAAAACCATAGCTGTCCTTTAATGAATTGATATCCAAATTTATGAAGTCTACACAGAGTCTGATGTCACCATTTTTCTTTCTCACTAGTACCAAGTTTGACACCCATTTTGAATCTCTGATAGGTTTCATAATTCCAACATCCCTCATCTTTTTCAATTCTTCTTGCATCTTTGGTGCTAGGGTGGGATTAACAGATCTCAACTTCTGTGTAAAAGGCTTTGTGCCTTCCTTCAAAGGAATCTCATGTTGGAAGAGTTCCTCTCTGTATGACTTTAAGTCATCATAAGACGATGCAAAACCATGCTTATATTTCTTGAGAAGATCAACTAGAAACTCTCTAAGTTTAGGAGACAAATTTTTACCAATGTATATCTTTTTAGGAGCTTTAGTTGTCCCTAAATTTACCTCTTCCAAATCCTCTGGCTTATTCATAGTCTTTGTAGAAAAGGGCTTGTCCGTATTACCAAAATCTTTCTCAAGAACAACCGATCCCTTTGGAACCTTATTTGATTTTAGTTATAAGACATCCTTACCAAAAATAGTATCTTTACCATCCAAGGTCTCCACATATCCACTGAAATCCATCTCTTTATTTCCAAAGTTTGATTCACAATATAAAAATCTTAGAATATCCAAATCATCTTCAAATACTTGCCAACTTTCAACATTGTTTGGTATGGAAGACCTGGATTTAACCTCTATTTTCAAGATTCCTGTAAATGTGGTATCTTCTGGCCTTAAAGCAATATTAGCCAGCAAGTCTAGCATTTTGTTCTGACTTCTATCCATCTAGTCAATGCCAAATGCATCAAAATTTTCCACTTCATCCCAAACAACGTTTTTGTATTCTTTTAGTCTCTGATTCTTCAAAGAAAACTTGGATCTTATTTGAGAAATTACCAATTCAAAGTCTCTAATTACTCTAAGATTTATTATCTTATGTCTTGAGGCTAGCCTTAATCCTATTAACAAAGCCTCATACTCTGCAATGTTATTAGTACATGTGAACAACAAAGTAAATGAGAATTTGAAGGTCTTGCCACTAGGAGCTATCAACAAAAATCTTGCACCAGCTCCCTCTTTCGAGATTGCACCATCAAAGTACGTAGTCCATTAGTCATGTTGGTTTGCAAGATTATTCTTTTGTTCAAACAAAAGCACATGCTGGAATTCTTCTTCAACCTTGATATCTTGCACTTGAAAAGCCCAATATCAGTGTCCAAGAAACAATTCATACTATCATCCTCATTTTCCTCAATCATATGAGGACTTCTAGTTTCCTTGGATACCTTAATAATTTTACCACCAATATCAAAAGTTGCAAAAGACACCATTGAAGCACTCCACTTTCTTGATAATAACATTCTATATTGGGGAGGAATATCAACCATTAAGACACTCATTGTTAGCACCTTTTCGAGTTGTGCAGCTAGTCTATAAGGCAGAGCTTTAATAGTACCTATGACAAGTGTGTGCTAAAATGTTGACACACTTCTATGAGTCATTGTATTCAAGATTGCTAAAAAATAAGGTCTCAAATGACGACTCATAGCTCCCTATTCATCGAGTGCAAGGGTTTGTGATGAAGACCCGCAGTTTAGACCTAGTTTGTGCCCATGCAAGTACACCATGAAATGAGAGATTCAAAGAGGAAGAGCAAGAATGCTAGTATTCATGATCATCAAATATGCATTGCAAATGAAAATAGAAATTATTCTATATGATAACGATGCATCAAAGGAAATATGCAAACTAATCTATGAAGGACATATGCAAGATTAATCTATTGAAAGGAAATATGAATCTAAATTAACATGAATCTACTCTAAATGGATTGCCATGGATGTATGAGAGAAGAAGACAAGAAGAAGAGAAGTTGCATACTTCAAGCTCAAATGCTCAAACTCTCCTCCAAAATTGCTCTCCAAACCTGCAACATAACAATAACATGAAAACTTGATCTCTCAAATGAGAAGGAGAGGGCTCCTTATAAAGGAAAGTGTGGAGAGGAATACATCCTCAAGAGCAATGTGAGATAAGTCCCTAAAAGGCAAGTGAGGAAAAAACACACCACTTAGGAATATGTGTGGAGAAAAAGGGGTTTTATTTTATTTTATTTATTTTATTTATTTCTTTTTTTCATCAAAAAGAGAGCTTTAAGTGGGGATTTTTATTATTTAATTAGAAGAGAGATTTTTTATTTTAATTAAATAAGATTATTTGATTAAAAAAATAGATTTTAATTAAATAAGATAAGATTATTTAATTAAAAGAGAGATTTTATTTTAATTAAATAAAATTATTTTATTTAATAAAAATGGATTTTCTTTTAATTAAATAAGATCATTTTATTTAATTAAAAGGGGTATTTTCTTTTAATTAAATAAGATTATTGATGAAATAATCAAACCTTAGGAAATATTGAAATAATTGAATTAATTACGATTTGATCAAGGAAATTGATTTGAATTGAAAATGCTGCAAGACATTGATTTAAGAATTTGATAAATTGATTCTGTCATTTGATAAATTGAAGTATGGGGGCCTATAGTCTAGGTGACCATTTTAGGGTGCATACATTTGCCCCTTTTTGACTAATGTGTGATCTTTATGGGAACACATGTAGTCAAAGAATGCAGTTGAAGTGTGAGATCGATTTGGGATCACAAAACAACCCAGACGTGTGATCGATGGACGAGAACACATCCGGACAAAGATAAGTTGTTTGAAAAAGACAAGGTCAACACCCCTGTAAATAGGTAATTGACATGTCCAAGATAAGAATCTCAAGCAAGGTTGCCCCAAGTGGAGCAATTTATATGATTGATAAAGCTGAATCAAGGATTGAAATTTGATAGGTACTGCCCCCTCGTGATCGAAATCGAAATGAGATAGAGGAGAAACAACAAAGTGATAAATTTGATCAAATCGAACTAAAGATAAGGTTCTTGATGTAAGATGAAAGATATAAGGATTTTAGAGCCAAGGTAGATCATCAAGCACGAAAGAATATGCCCCAAGGTTAAATTAGAAGAAAAGAAGTGGGGTGAAAGCGAATGAAAGATAAAATTTTGGAAGAGGTGGAAAGAAATGAAGAGAAGAAAGAGAATTTACATTAAGAAAGAGAATGCCCCAAAATCAATCAACTGTTTAAGATAGAAAATTTTGATTGAGATCACGAAAGAAGATAAGGAAATGAGGATTAAAAAATGACCATAGTTGATTAAAAGTCCACACGCAAGATGAAGGAAAAACCCTCTCAAACTCATAATGCAGCCTAAAAATGCAAATTAACATGAAGTCTAACAATGCAAGCTACATGAAAATGCAAAAGTGTACTTGCAATAAAGCAACTGTAACATAGGATTTTGTGTTCATTATTCATTAGAGAATGTTAAGGAACTTATTTTCATCATTGAGCCATTATTAATGGACATCGAAAAATCACACAATCATCACCAGTCACAAGCGCAACTATGAAGATATGAATGCGATTTATATCGGATTGGAATGTGGAAAGATTCTAACATAAGCATCAAAGACATAAAGGTCAAGATGACTTCGATGTTAGCTTACCCAATTTAATGTAGCAAAACCACGCTCGCATCAAGGCATAGATGCCAGGATGACCAGAAGAATGGTTGTGCAAAAAAACAGTCAAGGATAATGCCTCAAATCTCCTAAGTGTTTCAAGGGAACAAAAAGAGACACTCAAAAGTTTCAAGACCACACCCACAAGAAGAAAGCGAATAAAAACATGCCCCATGCCCCAAATCCTCTAGCTATGCATCCCGAAGAGACTTATTAGACAATGACACTCAACAAAAATCAATGACAGTCAACACACAAAGAAAAGATCATGACATAGCTCACGCATTTAGTGTTGTGTTTAAAAATTGAAGTGTGTTAACTGATACTGAGTTCCAACGATAAGGATCGAATGCTTGCAAGTATGGTAAGATCACATGACAAAACTGGGTAAAACCAATCCGATAAGTGTTGAAAAACACTCGATGTCAGTGGTTGTGTTGAAAAATAAAGTTGGGGTGGTGTTGAAAAACACCGTTTGTGAGGCGTTCTAAAGACTAATGCATCCAAGAGACCAAAGCTAACACAGTTATGACTCTTAGACAAAGACAAAGACCAATTCTAAACCAAGGCAACAAGGACAAGGCATGATGGAGAAAGACTAAGTGTCGAGGACATGCGCTAAAAAATAGGGGTGCAAAGGCCTCAAGTAGCGACTGTTTCCGGATTTTCATCACTTGGATTTTATTACAATATTTTTCTACCAAGACACCTGTTTCCAGGTTTTCACCAAGGCACTTTTTCTATTTTTTTGAATTTTTAAATTTTTGGATTTTTTTTTTTTTGTATTTTTGAAATATATAATTTTTTTGGAGATACATCAAAGTGCATATTGCTAGGTTTTCACTAAGATGATCATTTTTTCAGAACATTTACAGATTTTTAGAATTTTTAAAAATATATCATTTTTTATGGATTTTTTCATGATCAATAAGTATGTACAAAGGGTGCCCCCAGACAGAATGGGCATCATGGATAGAACTTCTTCAGGTGCAAGACATTGATAAAATCAGGGAGCTGCTCTCCCTCTGCTGTAGACAGTAAATAAGCACTTGACCCAAAAGTTATTGTGATGATGTAAGGTCCAAGCCAATTAGGTTCAAATTTGCCTTTTTGATATCTATGCTGTTGAATTTAGGATTTTCACGTAGGACAAGATCTCCCACTAGGAATTCTCTAGGGCGAACCCTCATATGGTCAAATGATGCTTGACGTTTTTCATCTAGAAGTTCTAACTCTTGAAGTCTCATGGTGCGGTAGTCTTCATCTGTAACTAGACCTTTGAGGGAAACTCGAAGTGAAGGAATCTCAACCTCCAAAGGTAACACTGCTTTAGCACCATATGCAATGGCAAAATGGGTAGCCCTAGTAGGAGTACGAATACTCATTCTATAGGCCCACAAAGTTGGATTTATCTGTAAGTGCTAATCTCTACCACTCTTACAAACTGTTCTATGTAAGATTTTACGAATGGATTTGTTTGATGCCTCTGCTTGACCATTTCCTTGCGGGAAGTAAACGGAGGACCAATGTTGTTTAATCTTGAATTTCTTGCAGATTTGTTTAAGGTCCTTATTTTTGAACTGGCCTCCGTTGTCAGTGATAATCTTAGAAGGCAATCCATATCGACAGATGATATGATTCAAAATGAATAGAGAAACTGTCTTGCCTGAGGAAACAGAAAGTGGGACAACTTCTACCCATTTAGTGAAGTAATCAGTAGCAGTGATAATAAACTTATGTCCACCTAATGAGTTGGGATGAATCTGCCCAACAAGATCAAAGGCCCAGCGCTGAAATGGCCAATGAGATATAGAAGGAATGAGCTCCCTTCCTGGAGCATGTATTAGGTTACCATGTTTTTGACACTTTTCACATGATTTTGCAAAAGCTACCGCGTTAATCTGCATCGTAGGCCAATAGTACCCCGCCCTAAGCAACCTTCAGGCCATGGAAAGATAATTAGAATGTCCCCCACAGATACCCTCGTGGATGTCAACTAACGCTTGGTCAGATTCTTCCTTTTCTAAGCATCTAAGAAGTGTTCCATCTAGAACCCTCCTATACAAATCACTAGAGATAAGGGAATGACGAGAGGCATTTCGGGTAAGGTTTCTGCGTTCAGATCGGTTAAAGATTTCAGGGATAATACCATCGCAAAGGAATGAGTAAATGACACCATAAAAGGATGACTCACGACCAACGAGGGTACAGATGACATGATTTTCTTGGGAGTCATAGATAGGGTGATGTAGCTCTTCCACCAGGAATTCAAATCTAAATTCATGTCGCTTTAAGTGAAGGAGTGAAGCAAGTGTAGCCATAGCATCAGCTACTTTGTTTTATGCTCTAGGGATTTGTTGAAATGTGACAAAGGTGATTTATCATTTCAAGGAATCAACCATTTGCTTGTAAGGTACTAGTTTCTCATTTTTTGTTTGATATTTATCATTAACATGGTTGATTATCAGCTGTCAATCTCCATAGATGTGTAACTCTATGATTCTCCATTCTATGGCCATCTTAAGTCCATTTGTTAAAGCTTCGTACTCAAGAATGTTGTTTGTACATGGGAATAATAACTTGTAAGACTTAGGAATCGTGTACCTATGAGAAGAAACAAACAAAACACTAGCTCCTGAACCGTTTTGCATAAAGGATTCATTAAAGAACATCTTCCATGTTCTTTCAGTCATATACATGAGGTGCTCATCTGGGAAGTCAACTTGAATAGGTGCAGTATCTTGCAATGGGAAATCAGCCAATTGATTTGCTATGGCTTGTCCTTTGATTGATTTACGCTCAATGTACTCTAAGTTAAATTCTGAAAGTATCATCATCCATTTAGCAAGTCTACCTGTGAGGGCAGCCTTACCTAGCAAATACTTGAGTGGATCTATTTTTGCTATGAGGTGTATAGTGTGCGCAAGCATGTAATATCACAACTTTTGGGAAGCAAACACAATTGCAAGGCAAGCTTTCTCAATGCTGGTGTAGTTAACCTCATATGAAACAATAGTGCGGCTAATGTAGTATATTGCTCTTTCTTTCCCATGTTCATCAAGTTGAGCTAGTAATGCCCCCAAGGAAGATTCTGTTCACTGAAATGTATAGAATAAGTGGTTTCCCTAGGATAGGAGGCATTAAAATAGGAGCATTTGCCAAGTATTTCTTGATTTGATTTATGCTCTTTTGACAATCCTCATTCCAAACACATTTGACACCCTTGTGTAAGTTCTTTTTGAAGGGTTGAGCTCTATCTGCCAACTGTAAAATGAATCTCCTTATGGATTGAAGATGTCCTTGAAGACTCCTCATTTGACTAATGTTTCTAGGAGGTGGCATATCAATGATTGCTTGGAATTTTTCAGGGTCTACTTCTATTCCTTTTGCTGAAATGATGAATCCTAGCAGTTTTCCAGAGGTGACTCCAAATGCACACTTTTTAGGATTTAACCTTAGTTTAAATTATTCCATACAATCTAGAATGACTTCTAAATCGTCTAAGTGTGTGTATCTCTTTTGAGACTTGGCCAAGGTGTCATCCACATAATCTTCCATGTTTTTATGCATCATGTCATGAAAAATGATTGTCATAGCTCATTGATAGGTGGCTCCTGCATTTTTTAATCTAAAAGGCATAATGTTCCAACAATAGGTACCCGATGCACAAGTGAATGCAGTCTTTTATTGATCTTTATGAGCTATCTTAATCTGATTATACCCAGAAAAACCATCCATTAAGGAATAAATCTCATAACCCGTAGTCATATCCACTATCATGTCTATATTGGGAAGTGGAAGTCATCCTTTGGGCATGCTCTATTGACAACTCTAAAATTTGTGCAAACTCAAATGGATTTTTCATGTTTGGAAACTGGGACAATGTTTGATATCCATCCAACAGAGGCAATTGCTCTTATGAATCCTACACCAAGGAGTTTTTCTAATTCTGCTTTGACTAGGAGAGCTATGTGAGGATGCATCTTTCTCAACTTTTGTTTAACTGGTTTGACACCCGAAACTATGGACAAGTGATGCATGATAATATTAGTGTCCAACCCTGGCATATCTAAATAAGTCCATGCAAAGTTGATCTTAATTTTTTGTAAGAAATTAGTGTAGGCTTCTTTTTCTTGTGGTGACAAAGACTCAGCCAAGTGTACTATCTATGGAGCCTCATCTGTACCCAAATTGACTGCTTGTGTTGGTTCAATAAGCACTGAAGATCTATCTTGAAAGTAGTTAGGGAGATGATCAAGTACCTCATCCTTAGGCGCCTCGGAGAGGTTTTCACCTTTGGATACGTCATTTATTTTTACTTTTTTTGGTTCTGACACAGCCACACAGTGGCTTTCGCCATCAGAACTCCTATTATTTTGATTTTCTTTTCTTTTTATTTTGTGACTAAGGTACTTGATGTCTGGCTCTATCAGACTAATAGCTGATTCACTGGTGGAAGAGACTACAGGTTCAATAGCATTTAAGTAACAGGCTATCTCATAATCATTTTGAAATGTTAAGAGCTCAGGTTCTTGATAGCTTTGGGACCAATCAATGAGGTCAGAATGAACAAGAGGTAAGTCAACGACTGGTTCAATGTTGTAAATGTAAATGGTATTATCTCTGGTGACCAAAGAGTCAGAGTCTACCAAGTATCCTTCTAAGCTACCCAAATCGGGATTTGTCCTAACAAGTGAAGAATTGTCCACTAAGGCAACATGTGGGTTCAAATCCTCTAATCCTACACGTGACTCATCAGCTACCTCGGGTTGAGAACTATAAGTGTGGATGACATCAACATCCATCTTAACTGTGGAAGGCTCTGAGAAGGAGTCTCATTCATACTCATATGAACTTGTGTCTAAACTGCGATTAGGATGCTTACACCATGAGGGTTTAAGACATCTTGATGTGGAAGGTCTAGTGTCATCAAAGGTAACACCTTCTCTTTCCATTAAACAGACAAGATTCTTTCATTGACGTTCTTTGAAAGGATCTTCTACATCTGATTCATCTTGTTCTAAAGTCACAACTGACTCATGAGTGACCAGAATATTTGAATCTCCCCAAAGGAGACTAGTGGAAGGGACCCAATCTTCACACATGTCTTGTTGATTTGTCAGATTAGGTACGTATTCTAGTTCATCTTCACTATCCGACTTATCAAGGATAGTAGTGTGCTTGTTGTGATTCGTGAATCCTAGGCCAACCGTATTCTTAGACTTGCATCCAAAAAGAGCATGATCAAGAGGTTTGGCCCTAGCATCCAATCTGTGATTAAGAGGGCCATGTCCGGGATAGCCCATTGTTTGACAAAAGTACGCCCTCTTCCATAAGCCTTAAGAGTGGGAGAGAAGTTCTCATTGTGCATGTATTTCTCTTCTCTATAAATCCAATCTCTAACAAATGTCTCCTCTTTCTCATCTTAAATAGGCACTAAGGACTCTACAAACGTGCCAAATAAAGTCATAGCTGAAGAGGAAGGTCTCTTTTCTTGTGAAGGCTTGCCATAAGACCAAGGTGAAACTAGTAATGTTGTGAGGGAGTTGAGGTGATACATCCCAATGCCAAGATCTACTGACTTGAGCTTGTCTTTACATTCAGCTAAGGTTGCATCGAAATCTTCTGCTTCTCTATTGAGGGGAACATGAGCTCCCACTGAAATTGAGTTAACAGATAAAGTGTTATCCCTAGGTATACAAATCTCTATTACATTTTAAGGGAACTTAACACACTGATGATAGGTAGACGACACTGCTTGCATATCATGAATCCATGGCCTACCGAGAAAGATATTGTACGCAAGGGGGCCAACATCAACTATTTGAAATAAAATATATTTTTCAACAGGACCAATCCTAACAGGAAGGATGCCCAACCCCTTCGAACTTCTTTCCGCCTTATCATAGGCTTTGATGGTGATCTTTTTCCTGGTATCTATGACTTGTTTAAAATAACCCAACTTTTTCAAAAGACTAAAGGAACAAATGTTAAGCCCAACACCCCCATCTATCAACACGCGCCTAACACGGGTTTTGTGGATCATGACCTCAATATGGAGAGCGAGATTGTGTGGGTGACTCAAAGCTTTATCATCATCCTCTGAAAAGTAAGGCAATGAGGGCTAGCAATATGGTTAACCATGTTCTGGAATTGATCAACATATAAGTTGTTGGGGACGTTTGTTGCGCGCAACACATCCTTAAGGACTTTTTTATGTCTCAGGGACAACTCTAAAAACTCAAAGATCAAAATCTGAGCTAGGGTTCTTTGCAACTAATAGACATGATTATAGATCGACTTAGTATTGACTACTAGTTTTGAGGTGACATTCTTGGATGCCACTTATTTTGGTTTATTTTATTGACTTGAATTGGATCCAGTAATGACAATGGGACCTTGACTTCGTGTGACAACATTGAGAGTTTGCGATGACACTCTAGAGTTAGGACCCCTTAGCACCACGAGGAGTTCTTCATCAAAGATAGGAGGAGAGTCCATGTCTAGATCATAACCATAGGGATCTTTATCCCTCATCATGTTGACATTTTCTTCGATAACTTCAAGCATGTTGACAATATTCTCTGCATCTGTGTAAGTGTAATTGATCTCAGCCTTGCCATTCTTAGCTATAGAGGTTTCTCCCTTCTCATACTTGGGTAAAGGTTCTTTGAATTCCTTATGATCGACATTGGTATTCAATCCATCTACCTTAAGTTTTCCATTCTCAATGAGATCTTGGATGATATGTTTGAGTTTCTAACAGTTTTCAATATCATGTCCAATGCCATTGTGAAACTTGCAAAAGGCTTTCTCATCGCACCAATGTGGCTTAACATCAGGTATATAATGCTTTGTGGGATCTTGAGGATGCACAAGGTTGTTGGCAATAAGTGTTTTCAAGACATCCTCATATGAATCACCAAGTTTTGAAAACTGGCGTCTTTCTTTCTTAGGCCTATCTTGGTATCTTGGCTTGTTCTCTTGTTTATTAGATGCGTTGAGTTTAATGGCTTGAACAACACTAGACAAGTGGAGCACAATTTGATCTTTGGGTTGGGAGGAGACCACTTTTTTGTTCCTATTCCAATATGAGTTATTTTCTTTATCCTTGTTAGGGTTGTTATTTTGACCATTGTTGTTGTTGTTGTTGTTTCCATGTTTGGTCAAAATTCCCCGTTCTTTCAAAACATCCTCAATCCTACATGCAGTTTCAACCATGGTGTCAAAGGAATAAAAAACCATCTTCCTAACTTCATACCACATTTCGAGAACCAAGTTGCTAACAAGGATGTCAATCTTTTCATTTTCAGGAATGGTCCTAGGGTAGCCAGAGCATTGTCCTCTCCACCTTTGCAAGAAAGTAACAAAGGATTCCCCTTGATTTTGCTTTAAGTTGCATAAGTCCAACATGGTGATAGATCTTGAAAGATTGTATGCAAAGTGTTGAACGAATCTATGGATGAGCTCTTTGAAATTCTTAACGGGGCGAGTTATGTTGGTGAACCAGTCCATCGCTTGACCCTTAAGACTCCTTGGAAACAATCTCATGAGGTACGAGTCATCTTGATGGAACTCAAAACTTGTGGTATAAAATTGGTGTATGTGATCATGTGGATCTCCATTTCCATCATACTTGTCATATTGAGGGATTTCAACCTTTCTAGGGAAGTCTTTCATGTTAACAATTTTGTCAAAAGGATTAGAATAAGTGAGAATGAATTCTTGGGTGCCAACATCTTTTCCATCATGCTCCTAAGTTGTTTAATCTCTTCTTCTTGAGATGGACCTTGCTTCTTAATCTTCTTTTCCATCAAAGTTAGAATAAGTGAGAATGAATTCTTGGGTGCCAACATCTTTTCCATCATGCTCCTAATTTGTTTAATCTCTTCTTCTTGAGATGGACCTTGCTTCTTAATCTTCTTGTCCACATCAAAGTTTTAGGGGACTCTAGCACCCTTGTTGATTAAACTCTCTAGGAACTTGCCTTTGTTTTTCTCTAAATATTTCTCCACATACTACTGGAAAAGTTGTTCTTGTTGCATTTTTATGAAGTCTTCGGAGGTGAGGTCAAAACTCGAGCTACCAACCCCATATTGTGAACCATGGTGAGCACGTTGGGAAGGTTGTCTTGAGTTCCTAGGAGGTGTTAGTCTCCTATAATGATAATGTCTTGAAGCCCTTCTTCCTCTAGGGCTAGGAGATCGTGACGGTGTTCTTGAATCTCTTCCACTTCGTGGAGTCTTAAGAGGGGTGGATGGAGGAGAGTTGTTTCCACCACCAACACGCATGTTGTTGAATTGATCATTAAGTTGTTGAGCCAAGAGTCTATCTTGCTCTTCTTGAAATGATTTCCTTTTTTATCTCCAATAAGGCTTGTCTTTCCAACTCTAGGAGTCTAAATTGATCTTCCTTTGCAACTTGTTTGTCTAGGAAGGCTTTCTTTTCACGCTCAATTTTCTTAAGTCTTTCACCCGTGTATCTTGAAGATGTTTTGAGCGGTGAACTTGGTCTTGAATGTCGAAACAAATTATTGGTGTATGTTGCATTTACGCGAGTGACATAAGGTTCATCATCTTGGTTTTCATGTTGTGATTGTTCATCTTGATAGGCTTGCCTCTTACCTCTCTCAGCCCTTTGGTGTGCATCTAGATATCTAGTTGAGATAAGGGGTGGGACTGGTCGACTGTCACGCGAGGAAATGCCAAAAGAAACGGTATCTCTATGTTTTTCGAATATGTCATCAAGGTGTTTATCCATTTCTTCCCTCTCTCGTCGAGTCATTGTGTAACTCATATCCATATCTGAGCGAGAAGAGGCTAAGGGTGTACTCAACTCACTAAGGTTACTCTTGGAATCAAACCAAACTTCTGAATTATTCCTGGGTGATTGATCAAATATAGGCTCTTTTCCCTTACGTTTTTGACAAGTTTGATATCTTGTTGTAACTGGCATGAAAGAAAAGGTACTAGGTGATAGGATGACCCTAAGAAACGTTGGTACCAAACCAGGATAGTAAAGGCATTCACTTGTCCAAAAGAGAGGTGATAAGATAGAATTTTGCAATAGACATAAACCAACACTGCCACAGAGGTGCTCACTGAACAGGTGAATACCCTAACACATCTGGATCAGGAGGATGATTTACCCAAGTTATATTGATTGAATTTGGACTTGTATGGAAGTGAATGGACAAGAGATTGCTAAAAATCTCCGAGTGTGTTATCAAAGAATCCAAAGGTTTATCTTCTCAACAAGAACGGTTTCTAGTTCACCAACTCCAAGCAAGGTCACTTGTGAAACCAAAGATTACAAGTTCAAAATTTCAAAACGCAAGAATCCAAAGTGTAAACAAGCTTCTAACAGCGGGGTAAGTGACCTAATTTGACCCGGATCGACCAAGGAAGATTGGAAATGACAGGATAGCAAATTGAGCAAGCAAGGTCACAGTTTCACACTTAAGAATGCAGATTTGTTGATCATTTTTTATGTTTTCTTTAAATGTTTGGTTTTTATTTTGATCTTTCACTCACGCAAGACACATTAAGCAGATTGGTTTGTTGTAAAAAAAGAACAATCACACCAGAACCTAGGTAAGCCAGGGCAATATCTGTTGAATTCCCAGAGGACCATTGT
The DNA here is from genome assembly GCA_018584345.1 of Thuja plicata. Taxonomy (NCBI): domain Eukaryota; kingdom Viridiplantae; phylum Streptophyta; class Pinopsida; order Cupressales; family Cupressaceae; genus Thuja; species Thuja plicata. The sequence continues at coordinate 1,465,760 of MU224566.1, read as the reverse complement.
CTCTACTAAGAGCTGTGAAAATGTGGGACATCTTAGTCGGTCTCTGACCTTCCGCGCCAACAGATAGAGGGATTTTGGTCACTAGAACAAAATTTTTAGTCAGGGCATCCGTTTAGGCGACTATACATGCGACAAATTAGCCCCATTAAGGAGGCCTCCCAGCCTACAAAAGTTACGTTCTGTAGGTTTTACGCACCATGAGGGTACTGAGGGAAATCTTTTGTCGACATAGCGAAATCAACACTTGTTCACTATGAGATTAATCACAATGACATTTTTAATATACCAGTTTGGAAGGGTTTGACTTTAGCATGTTACCAGTTGGGCATTCCACTCTCACCGGCTTTGCTAAAGCTCTTGGGTGGTAGCCACGCTAAAAGAATTATATTAATTTCTCTTACACCCAAGATCCACAAAGGTGAGGGGAGAGGATACATTCATATAATTCTTAGGATTACAATCTAAAAAGACACTTCAAACACATAAGAAGATGACAATAATGTTTCTGGATTTCTGATTATCCCAAAAGGGCGAGAGCATAGTTCGTGACATTATTTACATCCCTAAAACATCATATATAGGTTCATTTTAAAAAAGTCTTGCATGTGCGTTCCTATTTTAATAAAACAAAAGAAAATGCAAACACAATATTTAGTGTTCTATCGATCAAGGCAACCTGCAAGACGATTCGTTAGCAGTCTGTGTTTTTAGTCTTGTTTTTAAATGTCCTACAAACCACTGTTAGGCTATAATCAACAAGATAATTCAGAGAACAACAAAGTCCAAAACTCGTCAGCGTTAGAAAAATCAGAAAATCATAAATTTGATTGCATATTTTGAAAGTAGATAAAAAAATCACGCACTTTACAGAAAAAATTGCACTAAAAAATGTTACCGTATGAGCCTGTACAAAGCTTTGGAAGCTGCAAAATAAAGGATTAGACATGTACAGTGATGAAAACCTGCAATTTCTGATAAATCTGTAACTCATCCAGAAAATAAGATTGACCCAAAAATATTTAGACAATTCTACCCAAAATAAAAAAAAATTGCACTCAATTTGGACCTAAAATGAGAAAGATATGATCGTTTGAAGTTAGACTGCAATTTCAAAAACTCCAATGGTGAAAGCAAAGACTTTTCAAACTCTCCTGACGTCAATAGACTGCGGCATTAAAATTGACGGTTTCATGGCTGTCACAACAGTCCATGCATAATGATGGTTTGACGGATGTCAAATTAAACACTTCAGATTTTTTTTTTCAAAAATCTACCTCAGGCTGCGTGTAGAAAAATTAGAAATCTGCCTCTATTTTCGTGCAACGGGTCGTACGTCCTGCTTGGGCAAAAGAAATTTGCCACAGATTTGACTTTCGTTGGATATGGCTGAGTTTATAATCATTTTCAACGGAAATGACATTCTAGATGCGATGGTGGGGTCAAATTTGGCTCAAAATGAGAGCTTCAAAAGCACTGAGAGAATAACAGATACAAGATAGAAATAATTTTTGTATGTGATGACAGAAATAGATGTTATGCCCCACGGTGGGTACCAAAAATGTGTGCTAAAACGTTGACACACTTCTATGAGTCATTGTATTCAAGATTGCTCAAGAATGAGGTCTCAAATGGTGACTCATAGCTCCCTATTCATGGAGTGCAAGGGTTTGTGATGAATGCCCTCAGTTTAGACCTAGTTTATGCTCATGCAAGTACACCATGAAATGAGAGATTCAAAGAGGAAGAGCAAGAATGCTAGTCTCCATGATCATCAAATATGCATTGCAAATGAAAATGGAAACTATTCTATATGATAACAATGAATGAAAGGAAATATGCAAGATTAATCTATTGAAAAGAAATATGAATCCAAATTAACATGAATTTAGTCTAAATGGATTGCCATGGATACATGACAGAAGAAGACAAGAAGAAGAGAAGTTGCATGCTTCAAGCTCAAATGCTCAAACTCTCCTCCAAAATTGCTCTCCAAACCTGCAGCATAACAATAATATGAAAACTTGATATCTCTCAAATGAAAAGGAGAGGGCTCCTTATAAAGGAAAGTGTGGAGAGGAATGCATTCTCAAGAGCAATGTGGGATAAGTTCCTAAAATGCAAGTGAGAAGAAAAAGCACACCACTTAGGAATATGTGTGGAGGAAAATGAGCTTTATTTATTTTTTATTTCATAAAAAAAAGAGCTTTAAGTGGGGATTTTATTGAATTAATTAGAAGAGGGATTTTTTCTTTTAATTAAATAAGATTATTTAATTAAAAAAGAGTTTTTAATTAAATAAGATAAGATTATTTAATTAAAAGAGATATTTTATTTTAATTAAATAAGATTATTGATGAAATGATCAAACCTTAGGAAATATTGAAATAATTGAATTAATTACAATTTGATTAAGGAAATTGATTTGAATTGAAAATGTTGCGAGGCATTGATTCAAAAATTTGATAAATTGATTCTGTCATTTGATAAATTGAAGAATGGGAGGCCCATAGTCTAGGTGACCATTTTAGGGTGCATACAACAAGTACCTCTCTAGAATCCATTGCCTGACATCTTCCATAGGGAGTATACCCTTGCAATCCCATTGACTTCATTATCTCTGCAGGCATGACAACATCAGATGCTCCTGAATATATCACTCAATTTTTCAGCATCTTACCATTGATAACTAGAGTCAAGAATAAAGGATCCAAAGCTCCCAAGGCAGTGTTTACATGATTTGTATTCAAATAAATCAGAGGGATTTTTGAAATAATTTCTTCTAATTCTTTCCCCTTATTATCAGATTTATCTTTTTATATTTGTCATTTTCTCTTTTTTCTGGCTATTGAATCCTTGTGGAAGAAATATTGTTTACCCATGTCAAATTATTTTCTTTATGTTCTTCATTCCTCATCATCTCCAATAGTAGAGCCTTGACATTAATCTATGACACCAATTGCCCCATATCAATAGGAGTGTACTTTATATCAGAGATGTCTTGTTTCATAGTAACAACATTTCTATCTTCCACTTGAGTAGCCAAGCTTGGCTGAATTCTTTTATTATCCTTTTGAAGAGGAGAAACATTTATCTCTAGCATCTTTATTTTTACCTTGTAGACAACATTTGGACTATTAGATGTATCCTCTTTCCTAACCTTTATTATTTTGACACCCTCAACAAGTTTTCCCTTTTCTTGTGTCTGCTTAGTGTCTGGTTTTGTCTTCCTTAATAAAAATACTAGTTGTTATACCATCTGCAATACCAATTGTTCCATTTGTCAAATTATAATTACTCCTTTCTTGAGTAACCATGTCTGCAGTGATTTGTGCAATCTCTTCATCTGAAGGTCTTCTTAATACAATAGGTTTGCTTACCCCTTGCAACATTACACCTTATGTCATCAATTTCTTCTTCATCATCATTAGATGGAACCATATCTTGGTTTTTAGTTTCATCATCAGATTCTTCTTCACCCTTCAAGTGTGAACAAGTCATTGCACAACCATTGTCATCATACAAGTCATCTTCTTCTTCCCCCTCTTGTTGTGCTTCATTTGCAAATATATTCAAGGCAACAACACAATAGTCAGGATTATGTGGGGATTGACAAGTTGTACACCATGAAACATCATCATGCACATGTTAATAGAGTTTCTTTGCAGAGGATCAACAGTCTTATTATCAGGCTTGTCTTTTCTTTATGGGAGACTAGGCTTCCCATCCTTCCACTGGGTAGTATATGGGTAATTTTGCACCCTTGGCTGCCAACATGAAAACATGAAATTTTATAAGAAAAACATGAAACTTAAGGTTTTTGACATGAAAGAACCAAGGGTTTAAGGAAGGCTTGTAGCGTTTAAGAACTAGGCCCAAAAAGATTGCAGAAAGAGGCCAGAGGAACTCCATTGAAGTAGAAAATTTAACAGACCTAACACACCCCAGGTGAAAAGAAAATGTTCCATAAGCATCACTTATGAGCATTTGACAAGACGTGGTACATAAATCCCAAGCTTTTCATTGATCCAAACATCCTCCTTATCTACAACTGTGTCTTTTACCTCTCCGCTCTCTTCTGTCAGACCCATCAACCTACTCTTCTTTGTAGTCCCTTTGTCATAAGGACAAGGATGTTTAAGCCTCTTCAATCCAAGCTTCTACACCATCTCTTATGAGGCCAAAATATCAGTACTACCACAATCCATAACAACCTTACAAAATTTACCTCCTAATTTGCAAATAGTCCTAAACAAATTTCTCCTTTGTATAGGTTCAACTTCCTTCTTACTCAACACGACTCTGCTAAGCATAATAGATTATGTTATCTCAGGTTTGACTTCATTTACCACAAGTTCATCAATAGTATGTTCCTCTTGTGCCACAAGATTTTGTTTTCCCATGTTCTTGCTAGATCCTTCAGAACATTGCAAATCCCTATGCCCTAAGCCATCACATTTGAAACAAGTACCTTTGAACTCCTTGCTACCATGCCCTCTTCTAAGTGATTTATGATCAGGTTCAACTTCAATGGTTTGCTTCTCTTTGCCATTGTTGCTAGGTTGTTTCTCCCTTCCTCTAGGGTTACTCTATCTTGTCTTCAACTTATCTTCTGCCTTCAATGCATACAAATAAGCATCCACAATTGTTCTAATCCTCAACATATTCATTTCATCCTGAATGTTAAATCTCTAACCATTAACATACCTAGCCACCTTCTCTTTAGATACCTTTAGGTGTCTGGACCTAATAGTCATCTTACAGAATCAAGTTCTGTAATTTATTAGACAACTCCAATCCATAATCCTTAGAGATAAATTTAGCTTTTAATCTAGCAACCATCACCCTCCATCTAGTGATTTTTTGTTCACCATGTTCCCCTCTATCTTTCTGCAATTATTTCCACCATAAGACAGCACGACCCTTGAACTTATTTTGTGCTAACCTAACCCTCTGTGGATCTCTGATGTCTTCAAGCTAAAAGTAATCTTCTAGTTATCGAATCCAATCTATCAAATCCTCAAGATGCAATGAACCACTGAAACTAGAAACACCCATCCTATGACTTTTACTTACTTGTGTCATATCTCTAAACAATCTTTATTCATCTACAGGGATCTCAACATCTACAGTCTCAAGATCTTCAGCAGCTTCCCTATATTATTTTTCTGTCTCAGGATTCCTTCATATTCTAATCAACACATTTATGATCTCAGTCCTCAACTCATTTTGCAAGTCCACCATCTGTAACAACCTCCTAGGGTTCATTTTTCTAGGCGGCATCTTTCCAAGACACTTGTGAGTCTATCAAAGACACTTGCAACTGCCTCTAACTCGGCTATCGGCTATTGCGACTAATATCTTCACTTTGCCACTGCAGAATCAATCTGCAAGAACGAATCTCTCTCATACCAACTGATGTAGTTAGAGTCAGAGTTTCCAAATCATTAAGAAATTAATAATGAACAAATAAAATTCCTCGTAGACCTTCATATTATCAGATAATCAAGATTTACATCATACATGCCCAACAACATGCCAACTTACATTCTAAGGCACACATGCCTGCTTACAATCAGGAATCCAAGTCCATGTTGGATGCTAACCTCTCAAGGATAACTAATAAAAAATCTACGTACTAAGGAACCAAGACTACACATGTATACAAGATCCCAAGACACAAGTCAGCTAGAAAAGATCACATTCTCCAATAATGAAGAATTTTTTTTACAACATATATAGGTAAGGACTTAAATCCATAAGAACTTATCCAAATAAAAATTAAATGCCATGTGATCGCACATGGAGGTTGACCACATATGTAAGAACATCCAATAAGCTTCGCTGATCGTGAAACAACTTTGAAGATCAAAAAACCCAAACCTTGCATTTTTATTACTTATCTTAAAGGTGTTAAGGCATTTCTAGAGCATTTTTGTTAGTTATCCTGAAAGTGTTAAGGCATATAGACTTATGAATCCTAAGACACATGAGATATTCATAGAGAAGAGTGCTCACTTTAAGGAAAGTTGTCCTACCTTGGCCTCTACTCTTCTTCCTTCACACATTTCAAATAGTAATGTTAGTGACTTAGAATTTAATTCTTCCTCAACCCTGACTCAAATGATTACACCTTTGTTGGGTCCAATTACATTTGAGGATACATCTTCTTGATCTTCTTCCACTAGACCTAGTTGGGCTCGATAGACTCTTGATTCAGCAAGTTCACTTTTGGGCGATCCTCCAAACACTCGAAGGACAAGGTCAAAGCATCCAAAACTTCTTCTTGCATACATTGCTACAGTGATTGCTCCATGGAATTCAATATAGTTAAGTACACCTTGTCTTCTAGATACAACTTCAAGGGATGACTACTTGACATACATTGCAAGTTTGTTTGTAGAATCTTACATTGGATATATGGGAGACATCATTGATGACATACATCTTCTCTTTGATGAAGATGATCCATCTTCAATTCTTTTAAGGTTGAAATGATTGTGGATCCTTATGTACAGTAGTTGGAGGAGGTGTCTTTATCTTTAGCGAAGCCACTTGGGTCTTTGGAACATGTTCTACATCCAACCTCATTAGATCCTAACTTGCCTTTTTAGCATAGTGGAGTAGCACACACGACTGGGAAGGATCAACTTTCAGTATCAACATGAGGACACTTGAGCAACTTTTAGAGAACACCATACATCTTCAGGTTTCTACCTACAGATTGGGGAGGCATATCTCATACACGTGGTATTATTTCTTAAGGGGAGGAAATTTGTTTGGTGTTCATGGACCAACTTCTACATTAATCTTGGAGCATCTATTACTAATGTACATTCTACATTGAGGGGCGCCTACTTTGTCTCTCTTCTTCTCTCTTATAGGGGGCTTTTCCTCATATGAGGTTTTGTCCTTCATATTTTTCATTAATATTTCTCTTGTCTATTCATCTCCATTTCACAACACTTTCCATGGTTTTGAATACTCACATTGCAACATACTTGACATGTTCAAAGGGTTTATAAACACTCTTGGATCTCTAGACACGTCAATCTCTGATTTGGATCGTGACAGTCGTGCTTTTGCAATGACATGACAATGACTTGTAATGTTTTCAAACTTCATCTCTTAACCCATTTAACTCAAAGGATGTAATTGCCTCTTCCTCTACACACTTTAGACACAAAATATCACTTAAAAGCCTTGTAAAGAAAACACTATAACTTGCAAAATACACCATGAAAACATTACCGTAGGAGGGTTAAAGACAATCTGTAAAGAAAATACTATAACTGTTAAAATACACCATGAAACTTAATCAAACTTGATTTAAATGTAAGCTTACAAGCATCTCTAACATTTCCCATCCTTTGTACGTCAAGATGACAATATATGCCCGTACAAAGCATTGTTCGTCATAACATGTAGAATATTAACCTTCTCCTTCACCATTGTAAGGACGCGAGGAGAACAAATACACAGGGAAACAACTCAACCCCACCTTTCTCACTATACATGGACCAAACTATAAAGACATTGCAGGCAGGTGGGGGCAGTAAAAGAATTAGAGGAAATATGCAGCAACCAACCAAACTAGTAAACTCTCTAATGGACAAGACCAATCTCTCAATGACGAACACACCCTTCTTAAGTTGTTATAACAGGTCGAGTAGGTCAACTCAAAAAGATAAGCATGGAAAACTAAGGATTAAAATATTTCATACTTGGCCATTTTATAATCTTAACAACATTAGGCATCTTCACTTATACCTAACCAAGAGGTGGCAAAATTTGAAAGTCCTAAAACATTATTTCAATGACATCTCTACTTCAATTTTCTTTGAAATAAATTTTTGAATGAGATTTTTACCAATGTTCATGTATAATCTCATATTGCACATTGGAATGTGTATTTATAACAATAATTTAATATTGGAACGTATATCTTTAGTAATTATTTTATTACTTTAAAATCAAACTTTTACATGGTCACTTATAGAATTGGTTACATTTTGTCATGTCCTAACATTTATAACAATATATTTGTTTCTATTATTAATCATAACTTACAATAGTTATCATAAACAAATGCTGCTAATTTTTTTCTTCAACTTATGTTTAAAAATATCTAGTTTTTCCCCATTACATAAAACTTGTCGCTAAATTTGTAAGTATCTATAGGATTTCAGCCAGTTACCCTACAAACAATTAAGTTCATGTTGAAGTTTTTATTTTGTTGTTGCTTGAAATTTAGCAAGTGACAATTTATTATTATTTTGTGAAATTAAATAAAGATAAAACATGCATATTTTCACAAACAACATTGACAAAACCTATGTTTACTCACTAAAATGTAAAGTTTTCAAAATTGCTTTCAACTCAAATGTTGATAGATGATTTTGAGGTGGTTCATGTATGGTATATTTAATTTGCAATTTTCTAAATCCTTCCTTCAAAAGTATATTATTGGATATAAATATAACTAACGTCAAGTGCAAAATGCTTTTAACAAATTAAGAAACATGTATAACAATTACTCAAACACAACTACAAAATGATATGAATTAAACTATATACATTACAAGTCATATTAAGAAACACATCCATATATTATTAACAATGTAATAACAATATTGCTAACTAAAAACAAGATTATAATACATCAAAATCAAGAGTATGCTTAAAATCAATATAGCTCAAGTGTCAAATATATTCCAATATAAGAAATAGTGATACATACCAAAAGTCTTGAATCTAAAAATATCTGACTTATCAATATCTGAATATCTCGAGCTTCATCATATACACTGATTGTCTTAGGGGAAGGTGATATGAACTCACACATCAAAGGAACCCAATCCTCCCAATCCATCAATTTGGCCTCAAGTGGTTTGTTGGAATTATTGGAATAATGTACTAAGAGGGGAAGGGTGAATCAGTACCTCTAAAACTTTTTATGTGGTTGGCCCATTAACCTTTGAGTCATCAGATTTGTATTATTCCTATCTATATGTTCATCTTTCTATATGTATGTGAAATCATAATATAAGTTCTTTACATGTGTAAACATTCATGAAAACAAATAACACATAACACATCATATAATATTGCAGAAAATTCCTGTTAGGAAGTAAAAACTATGGTGGGGATGTTTACCCACAAAACTTCACTATCTGCAGATAAGAAGGGAGCCGGTAAAGGCTTACAATTGATCACTTCTGATGATCTACCGTGTTAAGAGTATTAGAGTGGAGACCTGTTAGGATCTACTTCGTTTAAAGCTTTAGCAACACCGTTAGGTGTACAATTTATTAAAAGATTTATCAAAGAACGGTTAAGTCTACCTTTTACAAAAGGATTTAAGTTGTGATGCACTTGTTAGAATGCAACTACAATATAAATGTTGATCTGATAGTGAATGCAATCTCTAATTGCTGATAACATATCCTGTAAAGCTTACAATGTAAATGTAATCACCTTGAGTGATTGAGTCATACCTTGTCTGTACTCGTCGTTAGCCTTTCTGTGTTCTTGATAACTGCTTTGATTTGTTTCTGTACTTTGCATGAATTCTCTTATGCTGCTTAGATGCTTTCCATGGCTACAATCATTTGTCAAATGATTACAAGTCACATTACATTATAAATGATTGAACATCTATTTATACTAGTTTCTAGCTCTATTCTTGATTCACGCTTTTATAAATTAACTCTAGATAAAAGGTTTACAACTTGACCTTGATCTTTACTTAGATACGGTTTAGATCCGTTAGGATGCTTTAAAATATTCACAATTTGCTTGCTTGACCCTCAAGTAAAGATTTAAAACAAATAAAAACTCTATAAATAGAATTAGAATGTTTTATCTAACGTGTAAAGTTAGACCCACTTTTTGCGGGTTTTGTAACTGACTGTCAGTTCTGATGGTCGGGTTGTTCTGTCAGTTCTATCGATTTTGTACTTTGTCGGTGTCCCTTAATTGAACTGTTCGTCAGGTATGCTTTTTCTGCTCCGTCGGCGATGTCCTCAATACTGTATCATCGATAATGCTTGTCGTCGGTTGGACTCTTGTCAATGTTCATCGGGCAACTCTATACTTATCATTTTTACAATAGGCATTTTCATCTCATCGGGTATCCTTATTTTTCGTCGGTTGTGCTTATACCGATGACCTTTATCATGTTTTCCCCTTTAAGTATACTAATGGCAAAACTTAATGTCATCAATCTCCCCCTTTGACATTAGTATCAAAAACTGATATGTGCAACATACTTGATGTATTAGTATGTACACCTGTGTATACTTCTTTCTTAGTCATGAAATGACTCCCCCTATGCATATGTCGGTAAGTGTAAGTTTATGTACATATCTATTCTTGTTGTACATACATTATACATATCCTCATATAGTATTTTGTACATATGTATACATTCCTCATTATTCTACTAAAGTATATTTGTACATATGCATACATTCCTCATTTTTTGATAATGAGGGCAAAGGTACTTACAGCTTGTCAAAAATGTGAGTGTGAGGCTTTGATTTCCTCCATCTTCTCCCATTTCTCCTTTAAATTCTCAAGAGCCATATGCTCAAGTGATATCCTCACATGCATGTCATATATGTTGTCTACCACAGACATTTTTGGGGTTGTGATTAGATTTTGTGCATCTGTTATATGTTGTTGCAGAGTGGTGAGGTTTGGCAAAATATGAGCTTGTAGCTCTGTAACCTCATTTCTGAATTGTGTCTTTGCATCTCATATTTCTTGTCTCAATCTGTTTACCTCTGAGATCTTTTCATGATGCAACTCTATTGTGTTTGCATCAGAGGTTAAACTTAGTGCACTAGCTGTTAGATCTGAATCTAGTTGTGACAACTTATCACTATTTTGTTTTGCCAAATTTTCTAATGTGCACAATTTTTGAACTAAGGTAACAACTTCAGCAATCATAGGTTTTAATTCACTTGCTAGTTCAGATAGCTTTACCTTGTTCTCTGCCACTTCTTGGCTGATCTTCTCAACTAGTTTGTGTTGATACTTCATCTCTGCTTATTCTTCCATTGCCTTCTCTGCATCAACATTTTGATTTGTGATGGCGTCGGTAAGAACTGCTATTTGTTCCATGATTTCTATACAATCTTCAATTTTGATATCTGGAACAAGTTGATGTAGAATGTCCCTTGCTTTATCAAGTGCTTGGGCTTCCCTAAATGCCTTTTTTCATTTTCTCTTGAATTGCTTTTCTATGACACATCACTCCAAACTTTTGAAGTGCTTCAGTATCCAAAGTGCTTTTCAATTACCTCATCAAGTGTGACCGCCAAGATATCTTTCTTTATTACTTTCTTCTTCTTCTTTGGTTGTTTGGCAGATTGGTGTACTACCATTTGTAGACCTTGAGATTGGATCGATTGTGTGGGTGAGGGTCGAGAAGATGAAGCATCTTGTTGCTTTTGTTCTGAGTCCACCAGTTGGTTTTGTGAAGACCTCTCCTCATTGGCCTTGGGTGTATCAATAGATTTTTCTCCTTCCTTTTGTTTCATGCTTTCATCCTGCTTAACTTCTTCACCCTTTTATTTTTCTTCATGTTTTCTCAATATTTCATCTGTTTTATTATTTGCTTCTTTGTCTTTTTCAGTTGACACCTCTTTCTAAGTGTCAATTGCATCTTTCATCTCTGTATCTATCTCTTTTGCAGTATCTGATGCATTTTTATTTTGTTCATTACCCGTGTCCTTGGGTATATCATCATCTTTCTTAGATGATTTCTCCTGACTTGATTCAATATCAATTGCTTGTATCAAGATGTTCATGTTTGTCGGTGTATTGACTTCTGCAGTGTCAATAGTTGTATCTTGTCTGTCGGTATTGCCCTGTGCAGCATTGATATCTTCATCTTTTTGCACTTCTTTTGTAGGGTCTTTTCCTATAGTGTCATTGATAATGTTATCCAACCATGATTCATCATTGATATCATCAGTTATGTTACCTTTTAATGTCAAATCTTCTTTGGTAACCTCTTCTTCATTACTCAAGTCAATATGAATTGGACTTCGTGGATTTTGGCTTTCTTCATTATGTGTTTTGTCAAGAGTAGTGTCGGGCCATACTTCATCTATAACGTAAGTATGCTTGGGGCCTGCTGGATCACTCTCTTCTTTGTCCAATTCCACAAATGAGTCATCTTGTATATCCTTAATGATGATATTTTCCTTCTCCGGGCTAACTGCCTTAATGGGCTTTTTGACTATCTTGCACCACTTCTTAATGATGTCTTGATCAAGATCAATTAGCTACCCTTTGAGAAATTCATATACTCTCATTTTTGGTGAGAATTGCTTTTCATATTTCTTCATCTCACTTATTTCTTCCTTCTTTGAATTTGAAGGCATAAGAGTAACAAGTACTCTTTCTCTTATTTCTTTTTCTTGATGCAGAGCAAATGTCCATCTAGCAGACAATCTCGCTGATAGTTCCTTAGGAACGTCATGTTTTGAGAATTGTAGTGGAACATAATGATGTTTGCACATTTTGACTATAATAGGGTCTTCTATCTTGTTTTGATCCTCTGGATCAAACTTTAACCATTTCCTAATGTTAGGATCAGAAATAGATGATGATTCTGAGATATTCTTACAAATTTCATCAATTATGTTTGGAATCAAGGGTTCTTACAGTCAGCTTCATCCATAGCTTAGTCTTCTAGATCCTCTTTTCTCCTGACCCATTTCCTCCTTTTGGTCTATATTTCCTTAGGTGAGACCGGTTTTCTCTTGTAGGTTCTCACTTTAGCTTTCTTAAGTTGTGAAGGAGTTGATTCTTTTACAGTTTTGCTTCTTGTTCTGGAAGCGGCTGTTGTTCTTGCTATCTTAGGTTGAGGAGGAGGTGGAGAATCTGACTGTGTACACTCTAAGTCATTCTTTTCTATCTCTTCACCGATAGGTGATTGTCCTTCAGTTTGTTCCTCTTTTCCTTTTGTTTCCTCTTCACCTTCTTCAGTGACTACAAATTGCTTGGTTAACTTTTTAACCATTTTGTTCTTATTTATAATTTTCTTGACAGTAAGATCTATCTTGATCTTTGGTTTGGCTTCTTCATAGGTGCCAAATCTTGGTTGCTTGTTGTCAACTGGTTCATTCAATAGTGCCTTGATGCACTCAGTAGCCTGTCCTGTTTTGATCTCATATTCCAAATATTATATCCATGATTTCTTAGGTACTATTGGTTTGATATGGGTAAAATCAGTATCTACCATAAAACATATATCCTCTTTGTATTATTCTATCAAATTTTCAAGTATCCTAGGTCTTGCTTGCATCTTTTCTTTAAATTCTTTGAAGTACTCATTCATTAGGTCATCAAAATCTATTCCTAATGACGCTATATGCTCACATATTTGTATGGTGACCGGTTTGCTTGTATCCCATACTACATTGCCTATGGAAGGAAAGTATTCTTCAAAGTAAAAGAATATGCAAATAATGAGGGAACCAAACTTATAGGTGTTTGTCTTTGAATATCTTATGGTGTTTATGTTCTCCTCAAGTTGATTCAACAAAATCTCTGCAAGATCCATCTTCTTTCCTTGTTTGATGATCTTGTAAGCTGTGCTCATAACAGTGCTTGCTATGCTATTCATTCTATTGGCCTGGAAGATCTTGTATCCTACCACACATGCACCAAAATTGAGTTCGTCGTCAGTGATAGTGTTGACCTTGAGAGCTCTTTTGTCTGATTTTGCACCAGTTAGCTTTTCCACTTCCTTCAGGGATGGGTGCTTGTGAGCTTGTGGTTTGTCGATTGTAGGATATCCAGTAACTGCATGAATAACATCATTTGTTATTCATTTTGGCTTATTGAGCCATAAAGTCTGGTTATGCATTCTGTTGAGAACTATCTTTATCCATTTTGTCTTAAAAACTCAGGGAAAGTGTAATGCATTTGTGAGACCTTTCAGTTCCAGATGCTTGTGCTCTTCTTTCAGGTTTCCAGCTTCATCACAGAGTGCCCTGTAGGCATTATCTAGGTCCAGATCTCCTAATTCCAAGATCTTGCAATGTATATATAGGACCTTACGTCCTCTACCAGCAAAACCCTAGGTGGGATTCTGGAGAATGCTCAGGAATCATCAGGTAGTGAAGCGATTTTTGGGTGCAGCTTGTATTTAGGTTCAACACAAGTGCCTCTGCTGATAAGCTTGATCGTTTTCTTCTTATCTTCTTTCAACTTTTCAACCCTAGAAGTAGATGCCATCATTTTCAGAAGTTTAGGTATTTTCGTAATTTGAACAGTGCGGTCGGTGAATGCAAGTACTTGATGAATCTCTTTGATCGCTCGTGAATCCTTTGAGTTGAGTTAGAACCTTGTTGAGGTCGCGCTTCAATTTGCTCTTCAATCGCTCTACGTAGCTCTGCTTGGTTGCTCGAAAATCGTGGGTACGAAATGAGTTCTTCCGTCACACTTTTATAACTTTTGTGCCCTAAGTTGTCATTAATGCCCAACAACTCGTCGGTATACAAAGACTGAGTTCGTCGGTTGAGACATAAACAACATCTTCGGTGTAGGCGCAAAGTGTCAGGATTGCTAGCAGCTTTGTTGACTTCACTGATGATTGTCGGTAAAATGGCGACGACAACATTTGTTGGCTCAAGGATTACCGATATCCGTCGGTTTACACTTAGCGACTTTGGTTTTGTGTAATAACCGATACATTTCGGGAAGTAGTGTTAACTTTTTTATGTGTGCCCACCGATGCTAATTTGTATCCATTAACTGATGGTTGTTTTACAAGTAACAATATAGTGCATCTTTAATAATGCTAATTTTCTCTATATGATCAATATGTAAATGGAACCGATGCATAATATAACTTGTCATAATGCAGTTCCATACTTGTGCAATTTAGTTGGAGATAGTGATGCCACCAGATCCATTGGATGGGGCGTCATCAATTGTATTGCTTGTTCCAGCACCTTCAGTGTTTGTGGCTTTTACCCACATCTTGTTTCTCATCTTCTTGATGTCATCAATGGTGTTTCTATTGGGATAAGTGCTTGTTTCTATTAGTCGATCTTTACAATCTTTTATCACATGTCCAACTTGGATTGAACCATCATCTTATTTTTCTAGTCCATTTTCTCATACAGTTGGCAGATATATGACCATACCTTCCGCATATTATACAATTTACCCATGTGTTATAGTCCCAAACATATGAATTACCTACTCTTGTTGGTTTGTAGCCATTGTCAGGTTATTTTGGTGTCCACGCTTTCTTATTCTTTTTCCAGCATTCCTAATATGTATGTCCATTCATTTTGCAGGTAGGACAGTACTTGTCCATGTAGGTTTCCTTCTTTGGTTTTGTCATCTTGGATATGCATTCATATGTCTTGTGTCCTTCCATGTGACATTATAAAAATTACCAATGAAAGTAGATTGTGATTGAGGAATACCTTTCATTTTGTTTCTGCAAATGTTTGAGTTGTGGCCTGGTTTTCCACAGTGATTGCATGACAACTTCTTGGTTCTTTGAGTTGCATAAACATTCCTTTGATCTGATTGATTAGATGATTCTCCATTGTCGGTGTACGCTATTCCTTTGTAGTTGACTCTTCTTTGACCGTCAAGGAAATCATCCATTCTTTTATTTCTATCTTCAGCTTTCTTGATCAATTCATTGTGTTGATTTTGAATCTTGACTTCATAGTTTAGTTTCTTATTCTCTTCCCATAGCTCACTCATAAGAATAATCTGATTGGTAATCTCATGGTGATGATCAGTAAGTCTTTGAATCTCTGATTCTTTTTCTTGCAGCTTCTCAGTGATTTTCCTCCTATCATCAATAGCCAATGTTCTCTCTAATTCAGCTTTTCTTGAATCATTCATGACATCAATCATTTTTACCATCTGAGTCTCTTGACTGATTTGAAGCATCTTGATTTGCTCTATCAGATGTAGATTGACTTCTTGTAGACTTGTGATCTCTTCTACTAATGTGTCTGAAGCTTTGCTTGTTGATGATTCAACATAGTTGAAGTAGTCTGGGATCTCCTCTTCTTTATAATCTTTTTCATTAAGCTTAGTTGCCATGATCTTTCTTTCATCAAGCAACTTTCTCATGTTTACTCAAACCTCTTTATACTGCTCATAGTAAATCTGAATTTGTAATTGCTCATTCTCAATAGCCTTGTTCAGTCTGTACTTTTTCATTGTGTCGATCTTTTCTCTTAAGTCTTTAAGCTTTTCAAGAAAGAGACTTAGCTATGATACCAATTGTTGGAATTATTGGACTAATGTACTGAGACGGGAGGGGTGAAACAGTACCTCTAAAACTTTTTATGTGGTTGGCCCATTAACCTTTCAGTCATCAGATTTGTATTATTCCTATCTATCTATTCATCTTTCTATATGTATGTGAAATCATAATATAAGTTCTTTACATGTGTAAATATTCAAGAAACATTCATGAAAATAAATAACACATAACACATGATATGATATCGCAGAAAACTCATGTTAGGAAGTAAAAACTGTGGTGGGGATGTCTACCCACAAAATTTCACTATCTGCAGATAAGAAGGGAGTCGTTAAGGCTTACAATTGATCACTTCTGATAATCTACCTTGTTAAGAGTATTAGAGTCCACCTTCTACAAAAGGTTTTAGTTGTGATGCACTTGTTAAAATGCAACAACAGTATAAATGTCGATCTGATAATGAATGCAATCTCTAATTGCTGATAACAAATCTTGTAAAGCTTACAATGTAAATGTAATCACCTTGAGTGATTGAGTGATACCTTGTCTATGCTCGTCGGTAGCCTTTTGTGTTCTTGATAACTGCTTTGATATGTTTCTGTACTTTGCATGAATTCTCTTCTGTTGCTTAGATACTCTCCATGGCTACTATCATTTGTCAAATGATTACAAGTCAAATTACATTACAAATGATTGAACATCTATTTATACTAGTTTCTACCTCTATTCTTGATTCACGCTTTTACAAATTAACTCTAGATCCAAGGTTTACAACTTGACCTTGATCTTTAGTTAGATATATTTTAAATATGTTAGGATGCTTTAAAACATTCACAATTTGCTTGCTTGCCCCTCAAGTAAAGATTTAAAAAAAATAAAAACTCTATAAATAGAATTACAATGTTTTATCTGACGTGTAAAGTCAGATCCACTTTTTGCGGGTTTTGTAACTGACTGTCGATTTTCATGGTTGGGTTGTTTTGTCAGTTCTGTTGGTTGTGTACTCCGTCGGTGTCCCTTAATTGAACTTTTCATCAGGTATGCTTTTTCTGCTCCGTCGGCAATGTTCTCAATACTGTATCGTCAGTAATGCTTGTCGTCGATTTGACTCTTGTCAATGTTCATCGGGCAAGTCTATACTTATCATTTTTACAATAGGCATTTTCATCTTCTCAGAGTATCCTTGTTGTCCGCCGGTTGTGCTTATACCGATGACCTTTGTCATGTTTTTCCCTTTAAGTATACTAATGGCAAAACTTAATGTCATCAGTGGTCATAATATTTTTTATAACTTCATTTAATGGACATAATCATTTAAAGTATGAAGGGCTCTAATAAAACACTTAAAGCACTTAACTCATCCAAAATACATATAAAATATATAACACAACCAAAAAAGCCAAAATAAGTTTACACATCATGAGAAACATAAAATTATATCACACTAAGAGACTCGTTTCCCATTAAATTATATAACTCTTATTGAAAGAACAATAGAGAACTAGAATCTCCTGTTACTAACCAGGGTAGAAAAAAATACATTCTTACGAGGTTACTTAGGATCCAAAACTTGTGCAAGGGGGAATAGTAGCTTGTGTTCGAAGCAGAAGAGTTGCATAAACAATAATTTCAAAAATTGCATATTATAGAGTATGGGTGTGCATCCATTTGCTGGGGACTATAAGAACCTAATATAGATTTGTTAGAAAAAAGGATATGATGCAACATTATTACAAAGGAGATAGCTTAGAAATTAAGGAGAAAATAAGCTTATTGAGAAAGAGACCTATAAGAGTAAGAGATTATTGCACATGACAAGAGATATGGATGGACTAAGTGTGGGAAAAAGAATAGGCTATAGATCTATGACAGTAATTGGTAAAGGAAGCCGTGAATTACAGAGTGATGAATCCTTTAGCTTTGGCTCCTGAAGAACAAAAGAATGGTGAATTAATAGATATTGGCATAAAAGAGAGTAAAATATAATATTTGTTTTATACCAATTAAAGAAGAACATAAACTTGAAAATTAGATGGCGATATTGCACTAATCCCCTATTAAGTTTAATAAAATTTTCCAATGTTTATGTTAGTTAACTTGTCCATGAGAATTTGAATTAAATTAAATTGGTGTTGCTAGAATTTACTAGATTCTAGTTTTCTTGTCTTCCATCAGGCAATGTCACATCCTAAGTCATTAGCATGAAGTTTGTTATGCAACATCAAGATTCATCATATATAAGGATATTTAGACACCTCAAAAACTATGAATCTTCAATAACTCATAGATGGAAAATAATTTAAATGTTAAATCTTTGATGAAATGATCAATAATTAAAATTACATTCTACATTTTTCTAACATGATTATGAATTGATTTACACGTGCCCATGTTTATGCAAACGTTACCAAGTGTCACCCATTGGTGCTCTTGTCCTCCACATAAACACAAGTTCTAAAATGTGAGTGACTCCTAAGCATAATTTCTTAAATCTAATTCCTTAAACCACTTACACAAGATTTTTACAACTTGATTGACCTTAACAAAATAGTAAGAAATAGAAAAAACAAGTCTAACACAACTTAATCAATGTTTAAGAACCTAGAAAAAGAAATTATTTTTAATTATTCTAATTCTAATTTTACTTTTTTGAACCATAGGTGAATAAAAAAATTGATATCCCTAAGGTATCGTCATTGTGCTAAACACGATTGTAGCTAAACCCGACAATTCCACTCATACATTGCTTCGTGCTTACTTCTTGTCGAGTTGGGGTACAAGAGGGTGAGTTGACAGACTAGTCCTCTATAGGCTTCCGACAAGGTTTGAACTTACAAAACAACCATGCTAATTGAGGCAAAGAAAATTGACCTTGGGACCTATATGGGAATAACTCAAAGCTCTTAGCCAACTATGTCGCCCCTTCAGGCTAAAAGTGCATCAGGTAAACCTTTTAACGTGAACGGTGATGCTAGCGTTACATGTCCTTTGTTACCATGTGGGCAAGGAGGAGACTAGATCTTGTTGATGCAGAGCTCATTGCAGGAAGACTTAAGTAGACTCCAACCTCTTATAGTTGCCTCAAACTACTTGTTCAAGCAACCCAATCCCACAATTACCTTCTTAGGGTGTATAACAACTTGTCTAAGATACCAAATCACTCTTTTGATCACAACTTGGCTTCCCAAACCAAGACACCAATCTCTGCAATTTATCTTTTAGGGACACTTTCCCTAAACCAAGCCTAAGAGTAAAACTCTTCACTAGAGGCTTTGATCAACCAATCTAAGGGATGGTAGATTTTTCTTAGACCCCAAGGGTTGAGAATCCACCAATGGATTCAGTTCTATAGACCCAAGGTTGTTCAAACACTAATTGGTCTAGATCCCTTATAGCCCTATCTAGAGGGTTTTTCGAGCATAACTTTCTATCACAGAAGGATTTGACTGATTTGATTTGGATTCTAGATACCCTTTATGGATTTTTGAAAACCCCCAAAGCCTTATCACTTCACTCTACTCCCACACCACTAAACTCTTGCAAAGCTCGTAGGCCTAATTAGCTAGCTTAGGATTGGATTACTATGCAAGTGGTCTAAGGTGGGTTCACAAAATGAACACAAGGACTTGGATAGCTTCCTTTAACCTAAAATGATCTAGATCCACCATTGGTTCGACCCTTCCAACCATATAGCTCACATGCATATGACTGTACTTAAAAATCAGGCTAATTACATAGAGATAATTAGCCTAGGGATTTGTCTTAAAAATCAAAGAATCATCATTGAGCTTCTGAGCTTTTGGAATCTTAAAAAGCATGATCCTAACTTGTATTTCCCAAGTGACCGACCAGGTCCATTGGATAAATCCCAAGTTAGGATCACATCTTTAGAGCAGACCCAGTAAACTAGGGATTCTCAGACAGTGGCCAAACAAAAACTTCTAACTCCTATGAAACTTCAGAAAAATGAATCAGACATATTGGAATGATAAAGAAACTCATAGCATCTCAAAGTTCTACAACTGCTTTCACAAAGTGAATCCGTACGAGCCCGTACACACACCAAATAACTCAGAAAACTCTTCTATTTCCTTCTCTGAACATCAACATTTGTACACAGTGACTTCTAACCTTTCAAGAAGGCATATGGAAATCAAATACCATCATCTTGGCGTTACAGATGCTCCAAGAAGTTGGTGTGGCCGTTTCCTTTTGAGTTGTCATTCCTCAAGGAACATTTTGCAAAAGACAACTTTTTAGCAACATTTGTCAAAGTTGCATTTATGGGCAAGATGCCAATTCTACCAACCTCCAAGGATTTAGGAGTGATCTAAAACATGACAAGAACATATACTAAGGCTTCAAAACATAAATTCAACCTAAGGACTAAAATGACCAAAAGACTAAACTTGGTCTAACATGGTTTCAGGCACCCTTAAGGTTTATAACCTACCTTGGGGTCCTTCACCTTAAAAAATAGTCCCACACATGCATACACTAGGGTGATCCAAAGGATTCACACCTTAATACAACCAAACTAACATTAAAATAGAAACTGCAGGAGGTGCCCGACACCATACTCCTCATAGCAAAAGTAACTCGAGTCTCTTGAGTTGGGAGGTCTTCAAGTGTATGGCCTGTCTTCAGAATGTCTTCAGGGGTCAACTAGGTAGCATCTTCAATGGGTTGACTTTTCCATTTTACTAAGTACTCATAGTAAGTGGCCCTCCTAGTCTTCTTGTTCACTCTCTTATCTAGATTGCTTTCAATCTCAAGAGGAGTTGCTTGGAGCATGTCCTTGGGTGGTTGGAGTGTAGGAGGCTCTGAAGTACCTGCAAGATCATAAGTACTAACAACACCCTTATAAGCATATATATCTACAACATTAAAAATAGGAGATAAACCAATGTCTGAAGATAGATCAATCTTGTAGGCATTATTGCCACATTTCTTCAAAATCTTGAAAGGACCAAGCTTTTTCATCATAATCTTTGTATATTTCTCCTTGGGTAGTCTCTCTTTCTTAAGGTGAATCGTCACCAAATCTCCAACTTTGAACTGTAAGTCTCTCCTCTTTTTGTCAGCTTGTTCATTATACTTCTCAGTGGTATGCTGCAGTTTGGTCTGCACTTGTTCATGGATGTTCTCCATTACTTCAACAAAGTCTTCTGTAAGGGCACTTCTTTTATCCATGTCTTTGATGTCTCTGAGTTCCAATACCCCTCTAGGGTGAGTACCATATACAATCTTAAATGGAGTCAAACTAGTACTCCTATTGACTGAATCATTGAATGAGAACTCTGCTTGCGCTATGATAGAATCCAAAGTGGCTCCATGTTCTTGGGTAAGGCAACACAAAAGGTTGCCAAGGGACCTATTTATAACTTCTATCTAACCATCAGACTGTGGGTGATATGCAGATAATAGTGAAACATTTGTCCCTAGTTTTCTCCATAGTGTTCTCAAAAAATTTCCTAAAAACTTGGGATCCCTATCTGATATGATTGACAGTGGCAGTCCATGAAGTCTTACAATCTGTCTAAAGAATAACCCTGCTATGTGGGATGTATTGAGTTGTTCTACAAGGAATGAAGTGTGTCATTTCAGAAAATTTGTCTACTACATCATAAATACTTTCAAACCTAGATTTGGTCTTTGGAAGACTGAGGACAAAGTCTATACTTACTGAATCCCAAGGTTTTGAAGGGATGGGCAAAGGAGTATACAACCCTGCATTGGAGGTGTGCCCTTTGGCTTGCTGACAAACTGAACAACTTTCCACAAAGCTCCTGACATCTGTCTGCAACTTCGGCTAGTGGTAGAACCTTTTAACAAGTTCCAATGTTTTATCCACTCCAAAGCGACCAGCTAGGCTTCCACAATGCTTTTGTTTGATAATGTTCTCCCTCATGGATCCTTTTGGGACTCACAATAAACTACCTTTGAAAAGAAGACCATCCTGCACAATAAATTTTGAGAAATCAGTGTGGTATATGTCTGTCATCTCAGTGCAAATTAGGTAAGCCTCTTTGAAATCCTCATCAATAACATACATATCCTTCATGGCATGAACTCCAACACTCTCCAATTGAATGGTTTGGATGGTTAGGTGTCTTCTACTAAGAGCATCAGCTACTTTTTTTACAATCCCTTTCTTGTGCTTGATAGAAAATGTATAGAACTACAAGAATTCCATCCAATTCACATGTTTGTGATTAAGTTTCTCTTGTCTATTCAGAAAGCTAAGTGCATGATTATCAGTAAAGACTACAAATTCCTTGGGTAACAAATAATGATTCCATTTCCTAAGTGATTGAACCATTGCATACATTTCAAGATCATAGGTTGATTATTTTTGCTTAGCTTCACTGAGTTTCTCACTGAAAAAGGCAACTTGCCTCCCCTTCTTGGCTGAACTGCCCCAATGGCTTTATTACTTGCATCACATTTGACTGTAAACACCTTGTGAAAATATGGTAGGACTAAGATAGGTTGCTCTACAATCTTTTTCTTCAACAACTCAAAGGACTTATTAGCTTCATTAGTCCATGTAAATATGCATTTTATTCCACCTTTAATAGTGTTGATAATGGGAGCACATATGCCATTAAAATTTCTAATGAATTTCCTATAAAAGCTACATAAACCAAGGAAACTTTTTACCTCTGAAGGAGTAGTAGGAGGTGGCCAATTGAGGATGACTTCAACTTTGGAAAGACCCATCTTGAGACTGTTCTTGGAGATCACAAAACCTAAGAACACAAGTTCTTCTTGAAGAAATACACACTTCTCTATGTTTATCTTCAGTTGTTCCTCATGGAGTTTTCTCATCACCATGTCCAAATGCTTGAGGTTCTCTTCTCTGCTCCTGTTAAAGATGAGAATATCATCAAGATATACAACAAAAATTTTATTGAGAAAAGGTTTCAACACTTCATTCATTAGTCTCATAAAAGTGCTTGGAGCATTTGAGAGACCAAAAGGCATCACAAGCCATTCATAGAGGCCTTATGTGGTCTTGAATGTTGTTTTCCATTCATATCCACCTCTTATTCTTATCTGATGGTAACCACTCTGGAGATCTATCTTGGAGTAATAGATTGCCCTAGAATCCGTACATAGTCTCCAAGTGCCTTCTTTCTTGGGTGATAGGACTGCGGGGATAACACAAGGACTCACACTTTTCCTAATGAGACCTTTTGACAACAATTCTTCAATATGCCTTGCTATTTCTTGGTTTTGTTAAGTGGTCATCATGTATGCTTCTTTGTTTGGAAGAGTGGCCCTTGGTATGAATTCTATATAGTGTCTCACTTCTCTTTCAGGTGGAAAAGACTCTGGTGTACTTTCAACTATGATACCCTTATACTGGTCTAACAATGCTTTGACCTCTTTGGGGCCTACATCTCTAGTGGGGGCCCTGACCTTTGGCTCTTTCACTAGTGTCTTTTTAGGCCTTACTACTAATACATAACAAGGTGTATCCTTTTCTTTTAGCACCTTCATGAATTCTTTCTCTCCTACATGCAAGACACTTCTAGAAACATGTTTTACTTTCTCACAGTCAGGGAGTGGATTCATCACATACTCAACACTATCCTTAACTTTAGAATATACCTTAGACTTATCATCATGCTTTGCATCTACATCAAATTGCCAAGCTCTACCTAATAACAAATGACATGCATCCATCTCTGTGATATCACATAGAACTTTGTTTGCATACTCTCCTATCTTGAAATCTACCCAAACTTGTTCATTGATGATGGTTTGTTTCTCTTTTGTCAACCACGAAGCTTTGTAAGGGAAAGGATGAGAGATTAAATGCAACTTTAACTTAGTAACTAACTCCCTAGATGCAATATTATCAGTGGATCCAGATTCAACTATAACTTTGCATACCTTGTTATTCACCTTGCACCTTGTTCTGAATAATGACTTCCTTTGAGGTGGTTCTACAGTAGTAGGTACTCTTAGGAGTGTCCTTTGCATCATGAGGCATTCTCCTTGTTCTGGATTTGCAGGCCTTGAAGTTGCATAGTGTTAAGAGGACACACTTTGACTGCCATCTTCTTGGGTGAGTTGTACTCTTCTATCCCCTCCTTGTCTACTGGTGTCATTCTTCTCCAAGCATCTAAAGGACTGGTGTCCAATTTGATTGCAAGTAAAACACTTCCTAGTGAAAACACTAGCTCCTCTTCCACCAAATTTCCCTCTACTGTTTGATCTCCTACCTCTGAAGTTGCCTCTGTTACTGTGTTCCCCTTCTGACTCTTGGTTATTAAACTCTTCTTGGCTTCTTTGGAATGGACCTCTGCAATTAAACCTACCTCTACCTCTAAAATTACTCTCCACAATTGTTTTTTGGTCTTTCTTTGACCTTTGTTGTTGCTAACATACAAGGTTTCGGGACCTTTCAAATCCTGTTTTTACTTAATCAGAAAATACTCACATGGCCTTAAAAGTTGCATCACCTTTTCTTGTAGCCTAGTCTTATTAATTCCTAAACACTACATCAATGGATACACAATCCAATTCTCAAAACCACAAAACTCATAATCTTTGGCAGTGTAATTCCATACCCTGATCCAGAACTGAATAAGGCTGGGTTGTTTGTAATAAAATCTCCGAGGGTTCAAATTTTCCTCATCCATAACATGGTAATTGACATAAAGCAATAAATGCATTAATATGGAATAGTGTAAAAACTTAGGCTCTTTCTCTTTGTTCTTGATGGCAACAAATCCCCCATGCATCCTATCAATGACATACTGAATGTAATCATAACTAGTACTTGAATGCACATCCTATAAATCTAATATCATCATCAAAATGTCTGTAGTAATCCTCTCTGAACCTCCATCCCTGCCTTGTACTCTACATAATGCAAAAGCAATATACTTAATGTAGTGGTTCAGATCCTTATAAGCATAAAGTGCCAGTCCAGGCAAATGCGCAATATAGTTCTTTATCTCCCTAGGAACATGTTTCTGTATCATACTCTTGACAATCCCACATTGTTCCTTATACCAAATTTCATGTTTCTTTAAATCAATCTCAGTTGACATGGGATAGTAGAGGTTGAAAGCTTGCATAAATGAGTTCCTATTCAGAGCTACTAGCACAATACCATCACTCTTCTTAATTATTTTGGAAAGAATATAATCATTGTTTGCTAGGGCTAAAATAAGATCAGCATCTATAAACACATCTGGAACTACTAGCTTAGCCAGTCCACATGTCCAAGGGTTTGGCACGGGTACACATTCATCACTACTTTTATAGAAATAATTAAAAAGAGAGTAACCTGATGAACCTGGTGTTTTTGCATCTCTGATGTTGGCGAGGTCATCAATCAGAATATCATCATTCTGCTTCTTATTCTGTGTAGAACCTGCCAGCAATGTTAGGAATTCTTTTGAGAAATTTTTTTTCCCCTTTGCATCATCATCCACATCATCACTCTTCCCGCTAGTAGAGGCCACACTCATTGCTCTACAAATATTGGTTGTTGCTCTGTTTTAACATTTTTTTTACTGATATTGGAAGAAATCTATTCACTGGAAAACCCTTACTCTGAACTGGAATGTATTGATAACTATTAAAGAGCTCTGAAAATAAACCCAATTAATTTTGAAATTTGTAATGAGAACCTCGCTCAATTCACTCTCCAAAACTGGCAATTCTCCTTTTTTGCAAACACAGAAAACTTAGCAAATCCTCCACTCTGAAATCTGAAAGCAAGGTAAGTGGAAATGAAGCACGATATCATCTATTTATGACAAAAATGATCAAGGTACGCACTCATAATTGAAAAAATCCATCACTTCTGCCTTCAATTTGACATACTGTGACATTAATACTATTTCCTAGCCGTAGCCTCTGATTTACACCAGGAAATCAAATTTCGAATGAGTGCAAATTCACAGAAAATCCTTATTAAATTTGAACAGAGGTCAAAATTTGATGTGATGGGCTCCTTTTCAGACACCTCAGCTACTTTTCCATGTTGTCATTACATTCTCTGTATTCTGATTGGCTAGTGACTTTTCAACTTTTACGTGTCAGCAACTACCTTCACTTTATTTGCCTTAATTGTCATTTTTTCTCATTTAGCGACCTCACAACTATGCATTGTCTCCATGTCGATTAACAAATCTCTTAACTGTGATTCCTTTCCGAGACTTGGCGACAACAGGTATTATTTAACTACAGTCTAACTCTGATCATCTTTTGGCAACATCACGACAGCAGAAATCGAAGTCGCTGAAAGAAATTATTTACTCTGAGTTTACCATGAGACTACGCAACCACCGTAGATCCTCTTTTAATCTAACGTTTATCGCTAAGTCTCAGAATCACTTTAATCGTTTACGAGACCATGCGACCTTAACTTATGTCGCTTAATCGTTGAATGATTTAGCATTTTAATATTTCAACAGAAGGCTTAGCGACTAAGCATATAATAACTTTTATTTCCCTTTGTACCTGAGTCGCTGAAAGAAAACTCACCTAACCAATTTATCTGGAGACTACCCGAGAACCCTTGATCTTTGAATATGACTATATCCAACAGCTCTGCTAAGTTTTTGAATCTTTCATGAAAACCCTAAATGATTTGGAGACCTGGCGACTAACACTTTAGTCTCTTAATCGCCAGATATCATTCTTGCATTCCGAGACCACGCAACATATACTTCAATCATCATATATTTGAACACGTGTCTCAACATTATTCCTTATCTCTTAATCGCTGAATAATTGTTGACTTTATTAAGACTGATCAACCACTACGCGACAACCGTAGATTTCCTTTTAATCATGTGGTTGTCTCCAAGTCTCTTAATCTTTTCCTTAACTCGCTTTGAATCCTGAGACTTGGCGACAGCATTACCTTTTAAACTCACCACTAACTCTGGCTTGATCTGGAGACTTCGCGACCAAAGGAACTGAAAGTCGCCAGACAGTTTGTCTTAACCTCTGATTTATCCCATGACACCGCGACCTAAGCTTATCTCTGTGTCGTCAGAAAATTTTCAAACTGTTGACTTTATTAAGAGACTTCGCGATAAATAGCAAATCGCTAAGTCTCGTAATCTTATAAAGTATATTCCTTTTATTTGGAGATAACCCGACAAGGGCAATCCGCTACGTCTCATGATCTTATGGAATATTCTTATATCATTCAGAGACTAAGCGACTAAAAACCACATGACTTATTTTATGACTTATGTTACGAAAAGGTAACTTCAAAATAGATCTTGGTTCGAGAAATTAGGGCCTTTTGCATTTTCGAACCTTTTTAAAGACTTAGGGCTTAGGATTTTTGCCATATTGAACAAGGTACGACCTAATACACAAGATTTTTTGACATTTCACAGGTTCAAGGGCCTAAAAACCATTGTTTGCACGAAAAGACTCCAATAAGAACAAACATATTTTGACAAATAAAGGTTTTTACTGACAGGGAAACCAAAATTTTTACAGGCCAGACTACAAACTGAAAATACAACCAACAGTGGCTCTATCTGTGGATGATTAAACACGGATTTATATCAAGAATCTTAGAATCTCTGGTTGCAGACCATCTTTATTGACGCTTATTAACCTATTGCAGGAAGGGAAACACACGACAGAAAGAGAAACCTACATACATATAATACAAACTTGTGCATAAAACTTTGTTTTTCAATTAAAGAAGGGTTTTAGAAACTGCCCATGCACTGGCAATTCAAAATCTTCTCCATTCATGTTCTTCAGCAAATAGGAATCATTTCCAAAGCTTTGTGAAATAACAAATGGTCCAAGCCATAAAGACTCAATTTTTTTGTGCTTTCTTTTATCCTTTGATCTCACATTCCATTGAAGTACAACATCACCAGGTATAAATTCTTTGCAACTTGCTCTTTTGTTAAATAGAAACTCCATTTTTTGTTGCAGCTTCATATTTTCTTTCTGTCCTTCTCTTCTGATCTCATCAAGTTCCATCAATTGTAATATTTTTTCTTTCATTGTATCTGAAACTTCTAGTTCTTCTTGAATGAACTTGTATATAGGTAACAAATTATTTACAGGCATCTTACCCTACAAACCATATGCTAGTTCAAATGGTGACTTACCAGTGGCCTTCTTAACTGTTATTCTATCAGCCCAGAGTGCTAACCTTAGCTTGGTATGCCATGCTCTCTTATTTTTTTCAAGAATCCTTTTCAATATCTTTAAAATACTTTTGTTACTAGATTCAGCCTGTCCATTTGCCTGTCGGTAGTATGGGGATGAATATGACATTATGATCCCATACTTTTCACAGAAATATGTTATCTCATCTTATCTAAAGCACATGGCAGTATCCATTATTAACTTTGAAGGTACACCAAATCTAGTCAGAATATTCTCCATTAAAAATTCAGTGACCACCTTACTTGTTGCCTTTTATGTACGAATGGCTTCAATCCACTTTGTAAAATAATCAGTGGCTACCAATATCCAACTGTGTCCACTGGATTTTACTGCAAACTCACCAATAAAATCAATTCCCCACATAGAAAAAGGGGCTTCAGCACTTACTAGGTTTAACAATAGGGCTCCTGAAAATTTTAGCTTATTTGAGAACCTCTGACAAGGCTCACATTTTCTGACCTATGCATATGTATCTTTAAATAAATAAGGGCAATAGTATCCAACCCTTAAAATCTTGCGGGTAGTGGTCTTGGCAAAAAAGTGACCTCCACAGTCCCCTGCATGCATCTCACTTAAAACTTTCTAAGATTGGCTTTGATCTAAACATAGCAACAATACACCATTTCTATCTTTCCAATACAAATCTCATTTGACTAAGGTGTATTTTTGAGCCTGCAATTTGATACTTCTCTTTTGATTGTAAGTCATAGCATCAGGACATTTGGCATTCTTTAAAAACTACACAATATCAGCATAAAATGGTTGTCTTTTTATACTTGTAACTGTCTGATCATGTGTCTCCATATCATTCACTTGTACTAAATCCCGGTTATCCTTTGTCATGAGTTTTGCCAAAACCTAAACTCTTATCAACTTTTTAATGTGGATTTCAAGATTAAACTCCTGAATTCTATTTATCCACTTACATCTCTTACCTGTCACTTTTGACTAAGAATATCCTTTACTATTGAGTGAGTGACATATGCTTGCACCTTAGCACAGATGAAATATGGTCTAAAAGAATTTACAGGATTTACTAAAGCATATGCCTGCTTCTCCATCGTCTCATAATTCAGCTCTGCAGTCTGGAGAGATTTACTATAAAAGGTTATTGGATGCTCAAATCCTTCATCTTTTTGTGGTAAAACAACAACAATTGTGTGATAAGATGCAAATGCAAACAGAGAAAAAGGCTTACTATAATCAGGTGATTTTAGAACAGGAGCCTCTTGCACTGCCTTCTTTATCCTCTCAAATGCTATTTGAGTTTCTTCATTCCAATTAAATTTTGCATCCTTTTTCCACAACTTTATGATAGGTTTGACAATTTCTGCAAAGTTTGCTATAAATCTTCTGACAAAATTAATCTTTCCTAAGAAAGATTGAACTCCCTTTAAGTTTTTTGGAGCAATGCACTTCTGGATTGCTTCTATTCTTTCAGGGTCTATTCTTACTCCATCCTTAGACACTATGTGTCCCAACAACTTTCCCTCTTGTACTGCAAAGTGACATTTCTTAGGATTTAATGAAGCACCGTATTCTAAAGCTTTGTTGAAAATTTAACCCAAGTGTTCACAATGATCCTCATCTTTCTTAGAGTATGCAGTTAAATCATCTTGATAAATGACCATGAACAAGTCAATAAATTCCTTCAAAGCAACATCTATGGCCTTCTAAAAAGTTGCTCCTGCATTTATCAATCCAAATGGCATTCTGATATAGAGATAAGTTCCCCAAGGAGTGGTAAATGCAATCTTGTACTGCTCTGATTCCTTCACTTAAACTTGGTTGTAGCCTGAGAAACCATCCATCATTGATAGCAGCTCACAACCAGTCACTTTATGTAACATTGCCTCCATGTTGGGTAAAGAATAGTTGTCTTTTAGTGAGGTAATATTCAATTTTTTGAAATCCACACATAACGTGATGTCACCATTCTTTTTTCTTACTGGTACCAAATTTGAAACCCAAGTTGAGTGTCTGATAGGTTGGATAATCCCAACATCCTTTAATTTCATCAACGCTTGCTGCATCTTTGGAGCCAGCAAAGGATTAATAGGCCTCTGTTTTTACCTAAATGGTTTCACCTCTGATTTTAGTGGGATCTTATGTTGGAAAAGGTCTTCCCTATAAGCTTTTAAATCCTCATATGACCATGCAAAAACATGTTTATATTTTCTCAATAATTTAATCAAAACTGTCCTTATATGGGAATCTAAGCCTTTTCCAATGTAAACAACTTGAGGACTGGTTTATGATCCTCGGTTAATTTCCTCCAGGTCCTCAATCTTAGCATTGCTTATCTTTGTTGAGTGATTATTTTGACTACTGAATAATGTTTCAAGTTCAACCAGACCCTTAGGAATCTGACTGGAACTTAATTGGACAACCTCATTTCCTAAGACATAGTCTTTACCATTATTATTCTCAAGTAAGTTATTGCAATCTATGCACTGATTCTCATAATGGTCCAGACACTGAATGAATCTCAAAATATCTTGGTCATCCTGAAAAACTTGCTAGTTGTATATATTATCTGGAACAACTGGTCTTGTCTTAACTTAAGGTATTGATACCCCGTGCAAAGTCTGATCATCAGTTTTCAGAGCAACATTTGCTAAGAAATCTGCCATTATATTTTTAGACCTTTCTATCCAACTTATATCAAAGGCATCAAACATTTCAATCTGATCCCAAATAGCATATTTATACATCTTTAATCTATCATTTTTCACTGCATATTTGGATCTTATTTGGGCTACCACTAATTCAGAATCACCATAAACTTTTAAACATTTTATTCCATGTTTAATGGCAATTTCTAGCCCTAAAGATTAAGTCCCATACTCCGTTGTATTATTTGTACACTTAAAGGATAGAAAAAAAGAATATTTGAATGTTGTACCTGATGGATATACTAGTAATACACCAGCCCCTTATCCTTCTTTTGAGCAAGCTCCATCAAAATATATTTTCCATAAACCATCACCTTGTGCAATCAATTCTTTACCTAGAGGATCAATATTTTTACACTGATGATGATGATCACTCCTCTGTACTCTGAAGTTCTCCATATCCACATCAATACAGTAGTTAATGTTAGTGTCTTCATACCATTCAATCATGTGAGGAGTCCTACCTTCTCTTGACACTTTAACATTATTTCCAACAATATTAAAAGTAGCATATGATATATGACACTGTATACTGCCTCCATTAAAGCACTCCATTTTCTTGATAGTAACATCCCATAATGTGGTGGTATGTCAACAACAAGAACATTCATAGTTAAAACCACATCAGGACACACTACTAATTTGTAAGGCATGGCTTCAATAGTACCAATAACAGGGACTTCTCTAGAATCCATTGCTTGACATCTCTCATGAGGAGTATCCACTTGTAATCCCATACTTCATTATTTCTACTGGCATGACAGTATTTGATGCTCCTGAGTCAATCATACATTTTTTAAGAATACTTCCATTAATTACCAGTGTTAGAAAGAATGGGTCAACAACCTTAGGAGAAGTACTTGTGTTTAAGAAAATCTCAAAAATCTCAGAAATCATTACTTCAGCTTCCTTCCCTTCGTTATTTGGTCTCTTATCAACATTTTCTGGACTTTGAACTTTTATTGTAGGCACACTGTTCAACAATGATAGAAAATTTTCTTTGTGTTCCTTGATTCTCATCATTTCTAAAAATGGCACTTTTACAGTCATTTGAGATAAACAATGTCCCACATCTACTGGAGTATACTTTACATTTGAGGAATTTGGTTTTTCAACAATAATATTATTTTCCTCAATTTGTATGTTCAGAGTTAGTTCTTCTTTCTTAGATTTTTTGTTTTCTACCTTAAGAGAAGAAGTACTTGTTTCTTCTACCTTTGCTTTTCCCTCTTGTACAACAATAGGCTCTATGGCTTTAGTTACAATCTTGACCTTAGGTTTGTTTGCATTTTCCCTAGGTCCATCTTTCTTTTGTACATATTTGGTGTCTGTTTTATTTTCTTTTATAAATACAATAGATCGTTGACTACCAATACCCCCAATCACTCTATTCCTTAACTGATAGTTGCTTCTAGCTTTGTTCACCAGATCTGCAGTAATTCTTGTTTTTTCTTCATCTGAAGCTTTTCTGACCAATGGAAGGTCTTGATTATTTTGTGCATAACATCTTACATGGTCATCTGTTTCTTCTATTTCACTATCTGACAAAATTTGTTGATGATGAATCTCTATATTTCCTTATGAACCATATCAATCATGATTTTCAATTTCATTATCTGAGTCTACATCATGACATAAATAGGCATTTGTCATATTATAATCACATTGTTAACTTTCACCATTCCCTTGTTCTTCATTTGCTTTAAAATCTAAGGAAACAATACAAAAATCAAGATTGTGTGGGGCTTCACAAGCCTCACACCAGAAATCATCATTGCAATAGGCTTCCCAGGTTTTTCTTTTCTAGGCGGAGCAATAGGCTTCCCATCCTTAAACTGAGTTCCATAAGGATGACTTTGCATCCTATTCTGAGGATTATAAGTGTTACTATAGGAAGGCCTATTATTTTGAGGAGCCCTATACTCTTTATATTCTGGTTCCTTTAGGTTACTCCTAGTAAACTGTGAATCATCTCTCCTATTCAGTTTACCAGACACCCTTCTATTCATCTCAATATTTACTGCTATCTTGTAAGCATCACTGCGGGTTCTAGGGTTTTTATCCCTAAGAGCATAACCCATTTTAGAATCAAAAGAATTTAAATAGGTTGCTAGACATACCTCTTCATCCAGCCTTATCTTTTGAAATAATTTATGCATTGCTCTTTGGAATCTGGGATTGAACTCAGTGACCTCTTCATTATAGTTCTTTTTCATGTTATTGAACTCGTTCTGTAAGAACCCCTTATTGGCCTTATCACCATATTGATCTTTAAATAACTCAATTAATTCATCCATGGAAGCAACAAAGCCATTAGAAAGACTTCTAAACCATTCTATAGCATCTTCTACTATAGACTAAACAAAAAGCTTCATCAACACATCTTCATGAATGATATTCAAATCATCAACAAAATCAATGAATTTTCTTAAATGTACTTCACAAGAGATGACATTATTACCTGTAAATTTTGGGAGCTTTTCTCCCATATCACACACATCTTTTGGAAATGCATTTGGGTATCCAGGAATGCCAATGAGATTAAATTGCTTATACCTTTCAAAATGCAATGGTTTCCTTTGGAAGTTATCAGTCTCTTTGAAAGTAGTAGCTTTTGTTTTGGAAGCTGTTGTGTTCTCAGCTCTAGTATAAGAATATTTGGAAGTTTGCAAAAAATCTATTTTCTTTTTCATTTCTATTGTTGCAGCTTCCACCTGAGCTTTTCCTAGCATCTTTGCCATGGTTTCCTTTTCTATTCTTAGTCTTTAAAGATCAATATCCAATTTGGACATTTGCTATGTTAGGGCCTTCTGAACTTTTGGCTCTTCAATTTTGCTTTCACTGATCTTTTGTTTACATTTATCTTTAACATTTTGTGAACTAGAAACTTTGTGAGTAGTGGGTATTTCTTGGCCTGTACGAGACTTTTCAATGTTTCTTGTAGTTTGATGTCTTAAGGATGTTCTTCTACATCTGTCGACATCTCTTCTAACATTTTTTTTTTCTTTTTTAAATATTTTTCTCTTTTTCTCTGCTGAACAAGGGCTAAATTTTTCATCAAAACCCTTTCTTCCTCAGCGAGTTCATCAGTAGGGACCTCAGAATCTGAACTTATAGTGTTCGTTCCTTCTCTTTCACTTGAAGTGGAGGTAGCTACAAGTGTTTCTAATCTTCTCTCTGGAACTTCTTCATACTCTGAAGTATTGCCTTCATGATTAGACTGATTGCTACCCTCCTCTCTCCTGGTTTCTTTTCTTCCTCCAAGACATCTCCATCCTTGAGGTTGACGGGATTCCACCATCTAATGCAATTTCAGGATTCTCTTTCATTTTTGACCTAGTATTCATTTTGAAAAATGTTCACTTTACTTGTACTGATCTCAGAGATTTAGCTTTATAGTCGCCACCCAACAATTCTTTGGGATGAATGAATACTATCAAAATGACCTTGGCAACTATAACTGTAAATATACTGTCTTTGAAACCCTCAAAGATTCAGAATACTTTTACCAAAACTTTACAATCTCTAATCCCTAGTGGAGTCGCCAATTTGTTAGCTCTTTTTCTTGCAGCATAACCCTAAAATGACAGTATACTTAGATACTTGAATGCAAACTCCTTTTCATGCAAGAGAAAGGCTAATTGATTAGGTATTTGATAATACTGGGGATGCCTATTATCACCTCATTTTTTGAGCTCCACAGACTCAGGCAGGTATTACCTACAACATATTATTGATTCTTTAGTCAATATATTTAGTGGACTAGTTCATTCACTGGTTTGTTACTTCTGACCTCATTGTAACAACTTATAAAATACCTTGGAGATTGCAATGATTAATTTAAAATAGAGTACTATAAGCCAGGCTATGGTCTTGATAACATAAACCGATGAGATAAAGATTTTTTCATCCTTCTTCCTTTTGATTTTAGGAGGGGAAACCTAATGATCCTCTCTTCAAGAAATCAACAAACTGAACTATACCCTAAGAATACAATCACTTGAATGGAATTATTTGTTTTGCAGTGTATATGTAAATGATTTGAATATTTTAAATTCTTGGATGACAATTAACTACTTGACAAATTCTAGACCAGTACCTATACTTGGGCAAAGAGTCAAAACATGCAAATCCACAGAAAAAGGTAAATAAAGATACTATAGATTGCCTTACAACCTATATGCAACTCAAGCAAAGTGCCTCACAAATTACCCTATCACTCCCACACTATTGTATCAAATCCTCACAATACTATTATGCTACCTGAAACTACTCACAAAACTTAGTCCTTTCCTTAAAAGAAACTTGCAAGTAATTAGACAGCTACCTTGTAACAGATATGTTTAAAGTGCCTTACAAATTAAACATAAAAGAGCATACATAACAAGTAAAGAGACAACAACAATATAAAATAAGAGTTGCACTGTATTTTATTTATGTATTCCTGCTTCAGTACATACACAGACTAAAAGCTCAAAAACTCAAAATAAATTATGTAGTTTGGCTTGTAATTATATTTCACCACCTCTAAAAATATTACAATTTGATCTATATATAGGCTTAAACCATCTTGGAATCCTTAGGGAAAGGATGCAACAAGCTTCGGATGGTTTAAAATACCTTACCCTAAAATGCAGAAAAAAAAAGATAGGAATGATCTAAGCGATGGAAAGACAAAAATAGAGGATGAAATCTGATTTTGCTCCTTTGTTTTTATATGAACTTTGGAGCCTCTGTCTTCCTGTGCTCTAAGAGCAAGTGCCAAGCGTCCTTCTACTCCCCATCAATAACATCGATTTCTATTGTAACAGCGTTCTTCTTCTTCTTTGGTTTTGTCATTGAATCCCATGCCGCTACATCATCCTTAGCAGGCCAATTAAAGCTTTGAATGTGTTGTAGTTGTGCTTTCTGTCTGTCCCACCGAGCATCAGTTATACTTTTCACATCTGTTATTAATTTATTGATGTCAGTTTCAGCCTTAAAGGCTTAATCAAGAATTTTGTTGCATCTTTCCACATCTAGTTTTGCATCAATAATAAATGCCTCCTTTTTAGGCAATTTGCTATCAAATTCTCCTTTCCAGGCCTCCAAGGCCTTGATATGATTATCTTCTCCCTTGATTGGAAGAATGAATCTATTGAAATCTGATCCGAATAAGCTCAACTTTGCCTCTATCTGATTTATCTTACCTTTGACGAAAGGTAAAGTCACATTTATCCTCTCTATCTCTTCACCTACCTCATTAACTATCTCTAGCAAGTCATTTCTATGTGGTTGTAAAGAGGCCAACCTCTCAAACAATGGTGTCCTCCTAGACTATGTCACAAAATAAGGATTTAAAATAGCAATAAAATTAATTACCTCAGCATGTAGAGTAGGCAATTTATTATATGCATTTAGGATAAGATCAGTTTTATCCTTCAATATATCAATTATGTGCTGGAACACACTTATCAATGCACCTAAAACAATCTCATTATGCTCTCTGGTCATTTCCTCTGTTTCTGCATTGTCCCCAGTTAATTCTGTTTGAACCTATGTATGTGTACACTCCTTTAGTGGTGCAAGGACAACATCTGGTTTTTCACTTAATTTCTGAGTCAAATAAGCAATTCCCTTTTCCAGAGCATGTATTTTAATATAGCACAATTGGCTATCCTTAGCCATAGCGCTAGCTTCATCAATCAAGGTGTCACACCTCTGAGACAATTGTTTGGTTTTATCTTCATTCAATTGTGCCCAATATGTTAATACTTGGGAAATTTCCATATCATTGGTTTTCTGTACTGACCATACCATTTGATTGCCCATCATACTCTCTTGAATATTCAACAGAGCTGGTTTTTTATCTTTAGGAGCTAAGCTCGACATTGCAACTGCTTGGGACTTTGGATCATATCCAAATCCTCTGATCATTTCACCAACTTGCACCTTAGATGTCAACTCTAAGTTGGGTTGCTTTCTTATATGATCAATTATGAAGGCTGAGGCTAAATCCCAGCCCTCAGCAAGTAGCATCACTGGCCTTGACTAATTGTCTCGCTTCCTCAGGAGTTATCTGCTCTGACTTAGGATCATAATTTTGTATGGCTTGAAGGGCTTCATCAGTAATTGGTTCTCCTCCTACCAATCTCAACTGTTCACACACTTGCTTCTTTTTATTCCATCTAAGGAAATCTTTGAATTCCTTAGTCTTAATGAAATTATCATCATCAAGGAACTTCTGCTGGTGTATCACCCCTTCAACAACGCCGGTTTTGAGAGGCAATTCATTATCCTCTTCCACACCTTGTTGCAATTTCTTTCATTTTCTTATCTCCTTTCTTAACTAATGATCATAAGGCCTGTTGACAGTGAAAAGGGCACTAATTTTGTCCTTTTTCTTCTCTCTTCTCACACTAAACATTGCCTGGGAAGGCTCTCCAATTTGAACTTTTTGCCTTTTGAGAGGAGGTTCGTTAGTAACCCATGTTTATGGGACCTCTGTCAGGTCAATGATAATCTCATCTCCTGCTTGTTCTTCTTCGTCTTCTTGATTTACTAGTTGGGGAATAGGTGATGGGTAGCCCTCATCACTGTCACCATCATACTCTGACTCTGAATGTTTTGCTTGACCCTTCTCCTTTACTTGAAGTTCATCCTCCAGTTGTGAACATAGCAGATTATAGTTATCAATCATGGCATTAAGCCTATCTAAGTATGGTAAATTGGGGAAGAATCCCCCAAAAGATAATCCCTTCCTTTTTACTTGCATTTCTAAATCCAATAATTCTTGGACCCTATCAACTCTAAGCATAACTTCTTCTTCATCCAGAATGTTCCTTATAGCATCCTCCTCCATGCACTCTTCATGTAAATATCTGTATGGTATGGTAGGAATTAGAAGTTTCTTGGCACTTAGCACAAATCCTTCTATATCAATATACCTGTACAAGGCTAAGCTCATCCTGTATTGACTCATCCAATTATGCACCAAATCTATAGCCCTCTTGCCAATTGTGAACTGATAGACTTTGAACTGTCTGGGAGTAAATGTCCCTTTTCTATGAGGTGCTAGATGTTCCTTATCTGTCAACATTAGCTGCCAAATGAACTGCATTGCAACTATCCTAGTTGGAACATGATATGGGAGAATATGAGGTGGATGTGAACATCCATATACTCTTATCATAGTGAAATTATTTCCCAAGTAGAAATCTCCCCAATTATGATCACCAAGCCATTTATCAACATACTCACATGGCCTTAAAAGTTGCAGCACCTCTGCTGGTAGCCTAGCCTTATTAATTCTTAAACACTGCATCAATGGATACACAATCCAATTCTCAAAACCACAGAACTCACAATCTTTGGCAGTATAATTCCATACCTTGATCCAGAACTGAATAAGGTTGGGTTGTTTCTAATAGAATCTCTGAGGGTTCAAATTCTCCTCATCCATAACATGGTAATTGAAATAAAGCAATAAATGCATTAATATGTAATAGTGTAAAAACTTAGGCTCTTTCTCTTTGTTCTTGATGGCAACAAATCCCTCGTGCATGCTATCAATGACATACTGAATGTAATCATAACTAGTACTTGAATGCACATCCTGTAAATCTAATACCATCATCAAAATGTCTGCAGTAATCCTCTCTGAACCTCCATCCCTCCCTAGTACTCTACATAATGCAAAAGCAATATACTTAATGTAGTGGTTCAGATTCTTATAAGCATATGGTGCCACTCTAGGCAAATGGGAAATATAGTTCTTTATCTCCCTAGGAACATGTTTTTATATCATACTCTTGACAATCCCATACTGTTCCTTATACCTAATTTCATGTTTCTTTAAATCAATCTCAGTTGACATGGGATAGTAGAGGTTGAAAGCTTGCATAAATGAGTTCCTATTCAGAGCTACAAGCACAGTACCATCACTCTTCTTAATTGTTTTGGAAAGAATACCATAATTGTTTGCTAGGGCTAAAATAAGATCAACATCTATAAACACATCAGTAACTACTAGCTTAGCTAGTCCACATGTCCAGTGGTTTGACACAGGTACAGATTCATCACTATTTTTATAAAAATAATTAAAAAGAGAGTAACCTGATTAACCTGGTGTTTTTGCATGTCTGATGTTGGCGAGGTCATCAATCAGAATATCATCTTTCTGCTTCTTATTCTGTGTAGAACCTGGCAGCAATGTTAGGAATTCTTTTGAGAAATTCCTTTTCCCCTTTGCATCATCATCCACATCATCACTCTTCCCACTAGTAGAGGCCACACCCATTGCTCTACTCATCTTGGTTGTTGCTCTGTTTTAACTTTCTTTTTACCGATATTGGAAGAAATCTATTCACTGGAAAACCCTTACTCTGAACTGGAATGTACTGATAACTATTAAAGAGCTCTAAAAATCAACGCAATTAATTTTGAAATCTGTAATGAGAACCTCGCTCAATTTACTCTCCAAAATTGGCAATTCTCCTTTTTTGCAAACACAGAAAACTTAGCAAATCCTCCACTCTGAAATCTGAAAGCAAGGTAAGTGGAAATGAAGCACGATATCATCTATTTATGACAAAAATGATCAAGGTACACACTCATAATTGAAAAAATCCATCACTTCTGCCTTTAATTTGACATACTGTGACATTAATACTATTTCTTAGCCGTAGCCTCTGATTTACTCCAGGAAATCAAATTTTGAATGAGTGCAACTTCACAGAAAATCCTTATTAAATTCAAACAGAGGTCACAATTTGATGTGATGGGCTCCTTTTCAGACACCTCAGCTACTTTTCCATGTTGTCATTACATTCTCTGTATTCTGATTGGCTAGTGACTTTTCAAATTTTACGTGTCAACAACTACCTTCACTTTATTTGCCTTAACTGTCATTTCTCTCATTTAGCGACCTCGCGACT
Source organism: Thuja plicata (assembly GCA_018584345.1). Taxonomy (NCBI): domain Eukaryota; kingdom Viridiplantae; phylum Streptophyta; class Pinopsida; order Cupressales; family Cupressaceae; genus Thuja; species Thuja plicata. The sequence goes on along the minus strand of MU224566.1, from coordinate 1,425,732 downwards.
ATGCATTGTCTCCATGTCGCTTAGCAAATCTCTTAACTGTGATTCCTTTCCGAGACTTGGCGACAACAAGTATTATTTAACTACAGTCTAACTCTAATCATCTTCTGGCGACATCACGACTACGGAAATCGAAGTCACTGAAAGAAATTCTTTACTCTGAGTTTACCATGACTATGCGACCACCGTAGATCCTCTTTTAATCTAACGCTTATCATTAAGTCTCAGAATCACTCTAATCCTTTACTAGACCACGCGACCTTAACTTATGTCGCTTAGTCGTTGAATGATTTAGCATTTTAATATTTCAACAGGAGACTTAGCGACTAAGCATATAATAACTTTTATTTCCCTTTGTCTCTGAGTCGCTAAAAGAAAACCCACCTAAACAATTTATTTGGATACTACCCAACAACCCTTGATCTTTGAATATGACTGCATCCAACGGCTCTGCTAAGTTTCTGAATCTTTCATGAAAATCCTAAATGATTTGGAGACCTGGCGACTAACACTTTAGTCTCTTAATGGAGAGATATCATTCTTGCATTCTGAGACCACGCGACTTATACTTCAATCATCATATATTTGAACACGTGTCTCAACATTATTCCTTATCTCTTAATCGCTGAATAATTGTTGACTTTATTAAGACTGATCAGTGACTACGCGACAACCGTAGATTTCATTTTAATCATGTGGTTGTCTCCAAGTCTCTTAATCTTTTCCTTAACTCACTTTGAATCCAAAGACTTGGCGACTGCATTTCCTTTTAAACTCACCACTAACTCTGGCTTGATCTAGAGACTTTGCGACCAAAGGAACTGAAAGTCGCCAGACAGTTTGTCTTAACCTCTGATTTATTACGTGACACCGCGACCTAAGCTTATCTCTGTGTCGCCAGAAAACTTTCAAACTGTTGACTTTATTAAGAGACTTCACAACAAACAGTGAATTGCTAAGTCTCGTAAAGTATATTCCTTTTATTTGGAGATAACCCAACAAGGGTAATCCGCTAATTCTCATGATCTTATGGAATATTCTTATATCATTCAGAGACTAAGCGACTAAAAAGCACATGACTTATTTTATGACTTATGTTACGAAAAGGTAACTTCAAAATAGATCTTGGATCGAGAAATTAGGGCCTTTTGCATTTTCGAAACTTTTTAAAGACTTAGGCCTTAGGGTTTTTGCCATTTTGAAATGGGTATGACCTAATACATAGGATTTTTTGACATTTCACTGGTTCAAGGGCCCAAAAACCATTGTTTGCACGGAAAGACTCCAATAAGAACAAACATATTATCACAAATAAAGGCTTTTACTGACAGGGAAATCAAAAAATTTACAGGCCACACTACAAACTGAAAATACAACCACTACTCCTCTTTGAGAGAAACTTTTCTCAAATAGTTGTAAGATCTTATTGCATCATTTCATCTTTCACTACCCTATTCAAAGCAGATTTCCTTTTCACAACTGTAATGCCCCGCCAGGCAACCCAAGAGAGATTAACCTAAAACATGTTACTAAGTTTGTAGGACATTTTTTTTAAAGAGTTTACCTTAGATAAAGAATTAACAATGCAAAAGCAATATAACATAAGACATACATACTCATAAATGCAACTCATTTACAGATTACAAATCTTGAGGGTTCCATGATGTAGAATTACGTAAGTTAACTAATCTACTAAAAGGAATTAAACAATATAACACCTTCATATAATGCAAATGAATAACAATAACACCATCCCATAAATTAAACCTAGATACAACTGATATCATAATTGAACCAACATCCACTGCAAAAGTCGCAGGGTATGTGACAAAGATCAATATAGAGTACAATACAATAATCCAAGATTGTCACAATTGATACAATGATACAAGTAAACAACATAAGAAAGATAGTAAAATGTTTCCAACAATGAAGAACAAGAAGGTACAACTGCAACAAGGATCATCCAAGTAAAAGTCATTAACGACAGATCTCAGTGGTAATAAGAATCACTACTACCCAACCTCGTGGAACCAAAGGTCCACTCCCATCATGCTGAGGAGATAACAATAGACCCCACTCGGATAACAGAACCAAAGAAGGCAGTGACAACTAAGCAAGGGGATCATGATAGCTCTCTAACTCAAAGGCAACTGACACATGTAGGAAACCGAGACTGTGTATAGGAAGGTATCATCATATACGTCTAACCCGTAAGTCTCGTCCCGATAGTCTCTCTGGACCCCGACACTTAAGTGACCATATACGACCATTAATGACTCCTTAACTAGACGAAGCCATTAACTATGTCAAAGCAATACCTCGCAGGGCGACAAACACCATCTCATCCTCCATCTTAGCCTATACAAGTGCTCAAGCATAGGTCAGGTACCATATCTTATTAATTCATTTTAAACCTCCCAATTATGTATAATGTTATCACTTGATTAAGAAAACTTACAATAAATGATTATGTATGACACTTGTGGGCCCCGACACTTATTGCAAGCCACCCCCTAATACACAACTAGATAACCTATCCTAATGCTCCAAACAAAAGAACCAAAACCAAGAAGACTTCTCATAAATCATAAATTAAGATAATCACAAAGGAAAATGTTGGAGCATAACAAATAACATATCATCCTATACAAGGATTCAAACTGTCCATCCCATACTGGACATCTTAACAGAACAATGCAAATTCACGTATCACATCACAAGATCAATGATCATTAAAACATCACAAGAACCCATCTCCAAATATGGAGTAACTTAATCCACAAGATAAGCATTCATAACTCAGAACCACCATAACAGTAGAAACAAGGTGACCAAGATAATTAGGACTCAACACAAAAGTGGTTGTCACCTTTTCGTGGTTAAATAATATAATGATCGGAGACTCAGAGAACACACAACATATGCAACTGATATAACACAACCATACAAGAACCAGTCGAGACATGAAAAAGGTTATAAATACTCCACAATATGAACCCAAAGTGCACACGAATAGATTCATAAAATAATTCAAGTCCCAGAAGACAAAATCCCTTCTAAGGCATCACTCTACCCATAACGATAATTAACCACAACAAAGGCAAAACAAAGCTCCAATTAAAATAACATATCCCCAAATTACGTCGTACCCCAAATTATGAGTATAAAATTAAGTTGTCCCCCAAATTAATTATGAGTTAATTAAATTATAAATAATCCTCAATCTATTATTATTAACTTACGATCTTATAAATATATTCGAAATCCCTTTCTCATAATCGAACTCTTAAATTTAAATATAAATTTAATTTAAAAGTAATATATAATCCAAAATATAAGTAGTTAACAATTTATGTTATAACCTAAAGATTATAATTAATTAAACAAAATATTAATCAAACATAATTTAAAAATAAAATATTTAACAAAATTAATATAAATTAATTTATAAATCAAATAATATAAATTAATCTATAGTAACAATCATAAATATTAACTACAAACATTTAGAAATAAACTAATATTAAAATAAAATTTTAATTAATTAATCTAATCATATTTTAAATAAATATTAAACAAGATAGACAAAACTTATTTTCAACTTAACCTTTATTTAAAATAAATAATAAAAGTAAATATTAGTAATAGGGGTTACATGGCCCCCACTTTGGTTTTCTTTTTATTTATTTTTTCTCTTTTTTGTTTTTCTTTCTTTAAAATAATTCAAGATAATTGTTTTTTTATTTTTTTTTAATTTCATTTTTTTTAAATTAAATATTATCTTTTTTATATTAATTAATTTATTTTAAGGTAAATTAATAGTATAAATACAACCCTTCTTTTTTAAAATATATATCTTTAAAAGATACCAATTATCATATATTCAAAAAAAAAATTGTTAAATATTAGTTCAATAAAGAGATTATTTCTATATAAAAATATGTAACATATAATTATTTACTGTATTGATTTATTATTAATAAGGATATTAATTTGTCATTAGTATACAAGGAAACAATTTTTTGGACTGTGAGTTACATGATCACCGAGTGACAACATTCAGACAAGCGCATAGGTCACTGAAACAAACAAGTGCAGAGGTCACCAAAAATGTCTTAGCACATTGATCACCGAAATCAGAGAACACTAATAAGCACTATCACTGACAAACAGTTTACAAAGTAAACTAAGAACATAGTTCACAGACATCATCGAGCACAGACTACAGAGCACACCGAGCACCAGTCTACCGAGAGACAATTTTATTCCTGAGAAAAGTGGATCTGAGATACACGCGGTCAGCTAAAGCACTTCAGTTTTATAATTAGCCTTATACTTAGCTGTAAAACCATTTCTTGAGGATCAAGTAAAGCATATGTAATAGTTTTAATTAGTCTAACTGATTGTAAACATGCAAACTAGGAGATCAAGGTCAAGTTGTAAACCTTTGCTCATAGAATTTTTATTGTAAAGCGTGAAACCTAATTAGGTCAAAACCTTTGTATAAATAGATGTAGTAATAAATCAAGAAGCAGATGTAGTAATCAATCAAGAAGCAGATGATTACAGCCGCATAAGACATCTATTGATCAGACAGAGAGTTTCATGCAGGGCACAAAAGAAATAATTCAGTTATGAAGAACAAGATTCAAGGCCACTGAGCAAAACCGAGGTATTAATCAATCACTATAGGTGATACATATATCTTGTGAACTTAAAAGATCTGTAATCAACAATTCAACATTGCATACTACCAGGTCATAAGTATTTTTGACTACTCTAACAATTGTAGCAAATAGAAGAAATCTTTTAAGAAGGTGGACTTAGCAAATAGAATAAATCCTTTAAGAAGGTGGACTTAACAGTCTTATTGTAAATCTCTTAACTGAGTGCACACTTAACAGTGTTGTTAAAAACTCTTAACCGAGTAGACCTAACCAGTATAAAATGTTACTCCTAACAGGGTAAGCTCATCAGAAGTGATCACACTTGTAGCCTTAACCGACACCTTCCAGTCTGCAGATAATGAAACTTTGTGGGTTTAATCCCCAACGCAATTTTTACCTTCTAACATGGGTTTTCTACATTACCAATTCTTGTGTCATGTGTAACTAATTTTCATGAATGTTTATATGCAATTACATTTATGTTTTGATATTACATGCATAAGGTAGAAAAACAATATGGTCGGTAATACAAGTAAAGATTATTAGAGGATAATTGATAAAAAATTTAAGGGTATTGATTCACCCCTCCCCTCTCAGTACACACCATTCCATTATTTCAACAATTGGTATATCAGCTAGATCTCTTATTCGGGAAAGTTTAAATTATTTGAGAGAAAAGATCATACAATGGAAAGGTATAAGTTTGATAAGAATATTGAAAATCAGAAGTTGCAGATACAGATCCTCTATGAGCAATACAAAGAAGCAAGAATCAAGATAAGAGAGCTATTAGATGAAAGAAAAGTTATGGCATCTCGCTACAATGAAAATGACTATCATGAAGAAGAGATACCTGATTTGTTTGAGTCATCAGGATCTACATCTGGTAATACATCTGACACATCTAAAGGAAGCAATACAAGTCTTAATGAAATCAATCAACATCTGACAGAACAAGTAAGAGTACTACAAATCGGTCAAGAGACACATATGGTAATAATGATTGATGTTATGAATAATGCTAGACAAGCTGAACAAGAAAGAACATTAGCTATTGATGAAAGGAGGAAGATCACTGAGAAGCTGCAAAAGAGAGAAACTGAGATACAGAGACTAACTGAACATCAGATCATGAGATCACCAATCAAATAGTTCTTATGAGTCATGAGGCTAACCGAGTGAACATAGAACTCAATGGGAAATTGGAAGCCATTGGTGAACTAAGAGAAGAAAATGAAAAACTAAAGCATCAAGTAAGGATTCAGCAACAACATAATGATATGATCAAGAAAGCTGAAGAGAGTACCAAAAGAATGGATGATTTTCTGAATGGACAAAGAAGACTCAACAACAATACCGGTCTAGGGTATACCGAGCATAGAGAATCATCAAATCGAGCTAATAAAAAAGATGTCTACACAAATCCAAGAGCAAAGAAGCAGTCATGCAATCATTGTGGAAAACTAGGCCACACACCAAATGTTTGGAGGAGCAAAGCTAAAGGTATTCCTAAATCCACTTCTACATTCTTAGGTAATTGTTGTAACTGTAACAAGCATGGACACAAAGCACATGAATGCACATCTAAGGTGAACAAACCAATGAAGGAATCCTACATGGAAAAATATTGTTCTACTTGGAAAATGCATGGGCACACATCTCATGAATGCAGGAAAAAGAAAAAGCAAGTATGGAAACCAAAAGAACAAGAAAATGCTTATAAACCGAGAAGAGTCAGTAACTCTTATATTAGGGATTACAACACATGGGTAAATTGCACAACATGTGGTAGATATGGAAACATAGCTACAAACTGCATTATAAAATGGATACGAAGATCAAGGAACTGGACTAACTTCGGAATGGCATGCTTACACTGTCATAAGATCGGTCACCTAAGCAAGGGCTGCAGAGACCGGGTGATAGAGTCAAGCACTTTTTCTAATGGGAACACTATTAAAGATATCAGGAGAATGAGGAATCAAATGTGGAGGAAAGCTTCAAGAAAAGATGATGCTGGACCAAGCACTGCAACAGGTGACACCTCATCCAATGGATCTGGTGATATCACCACCCCCACATAAGCATACAAGTATGGAACTGCACTATACAAAGCTATATTTTACATCTCTTCCAACATTCATTGATAATATGCCAAATTAGCATGAATAGAGATGCATTATGATATTACTTGTTATGAATTTGTGAATCCAATCTCGTCGGTCAATACATACTGAGCATCGTCGGTGTACAAATGAAAAACAACCAAGTTGTTAATATAAACCGAGCATTGTTGGTAAACATGTAAAAGACAATCAAGTCTTCGCTACATACCGAGCGTCGTCAGTAACCATGTGAAAAATATACTAGTTGTCACTAACCCCGAGCGTTGTATGCTCACCGAGGATAAAGACTTCGTATGATGCCCGAGCGTCATTGTTACCAAGTGATAGTTGAAGCATTAATTGCACAACTTAGGTTATTTTCAATAAATAGGGCAACAGAGAGCTCATTCATTCACCATGCGAAAATGAGAAAACAACAGAGCGAAGAAAAGTGACTAAAAGCAACAAGTTTGCAGATCGATTGAAAACAGATTCAAAGGCTACTCCAACAGATTTCGAACACTCACCACTATCAACCAGTAATTGCCAACACTTACCGAGCGCATAGTTCATTTACGGAAGCCCTAATTTCACGAAAAATGTCAACCACCTCGCTAGTCACAAAGATCAAGAACCTAAAGGACAAAAAGATCAACCTGATCAAGAACACAACCTGTGAAGAGCCTAAGTATAAATTTTGCTTTGGGGTTGCTTCACAACCCGATGACAGGGGAGCGTTCTCAAAAATCCCTCCTAGGATTTTGCTAATTGAAGATATCCGTGCATACATCCACTGCAAGGTTGCAAAAATCAGAGATCTTGAGGTTGAAGAAACTTACCAGAAGCTTTGCCAAGATGGAAACCTTAAAGATGAACACAAGCACATTGAGGTGAAAGGGTTAACCAATGCCCTAATGTTTCCAAAAGAGTCTAAGACCGAGTGGATACGCATTGTACTCAGCCGGGTACATGACAGGAAAATGTGGTTGGATGAAGCAAAACCAATCACAAAGGATGTGATTCACGATGTAACAGGTTATCCAGTAACCGACAAGGATAAAGCCTTAAAGCATCCTTCTCACCCTGAGATTGAAAATTTAACTGGTGCAGTATGGGACGGTAGACGTTTGAAAGTTAATTCCATCACCGACTCTGAGATGCACTTTGGTGCATGTACTTGGATACAAAATATACCAAGCTAGCCAAATGAACAACATAGCATGTGGAGCAGTTGACACTGCCTATAAGATTGTAAAGAAGGGACAACAACTCGACTTATTCAAGTTGCTACTGAAGCAACTGGAGGAGAATATGAGAACTATTAGATCAACCAGATCTAATTCATGTAAGTTCGGTTCACTCCTTATGTGCACATTCTTCTACTTTCAGAATTTCTTCCCATCTGTCGGTAATGTCAATTGGGCCACAACCTCAACCAGATCTAATTCATGTAAGTTTGGTTCAGTCCTTATGTGCACATTCTTCTACTTAAAGAAATTCTTTCCATCTGCTAGTAATGTCAATTGGGCCACAACCCGACCAATAACTGCACACAGATTAGTGAACTCATAAAGTCACTCGGGGATAATTTCACATCCGTAATGGATGCATACTCCACCGCCTTCAAGGATAGAATGCAGAAGAGAATGAGGATCTCTGCACAACTGGTGGAACAGTACAAGGATGACATATGTGTCATAGTGGATATCGACACCACTCTAATCAAACCAGTTGTACCAAGAACAACATGGTTTCCACCACTGGACTATGAGATCAACATAGATCAAGCCATAAATGTTATTGAAGCCCTACTAAATGAAGCAGTGGACAAATCATTGAGCAGATTTGGAACGTATGAAGAAGCCAAGTCTAGAATCAAAATTGGCTTAGTAGTGAAGAAAATCAACAGGAAGAAGAAAAAAATGGTGAAAACACTTGAAAAGAAACTGTTGGTAAACGATGAAGAATCAAAACAAGATGTCACCGAGGGACAGTCACCCGTCGGTGAAGGTAAAGAGATAATTGATTCTGAGTCCACTGAATCAAATGCACCCCCAGCAAAGAAAGCAAAGGTTACAAATGTAACAACTGCATCAAGAACCAAGAGTAAGACCACAAAAGATGCAGACTCACCACCAGTAAAGAAAGGTACAATAAGGACTTATCAGAAAAGAAAGCCGCAAACCGAGCCATCAATACCTAGGCAAAGGAGATACATAAGAGAAAAAAAGGACAAGGATGACACTGAACAGGATGAGAGTGGACAAGCACTCCAAACTGAAAAGCTCAAAGTTCCTAACACAGTTGATGAAGTTGCAGAGTCAATCATCAACATCGGCAGCATAACACACCGAAAGATAAGAAAATGGCTAACCTTGTCTCCCAGAGATCGGAATAAGATAGAAGAGGCCATAATTAAGACACCTCACTATGAAGAGAAGGAGGCCACACCGAGCCCAGAACATATCTTCATCAATGACATCGAGGACATCAATCTAGTTGATTTGACAACACAGGCATGTAAGGCCATGGATGATGTGCCTCGGATATTACAATCATTAGGGGATACAACAGAGATCGCCATAAAAGATATAACTAATATTGATTCTGATGATGATCCCAAAAATGATGAAGATGTAAATGATGTCATCGATCAAGCAAAGGAAAAGGATACAACGGATGTTGCATAGGTAAATGTACCAGGTCACATGCCTTTATTGATACAAGCTATCAATATAATTACTGAAGAGAAGGAAAAGACACCTGAGCCTGATGCAGACATACCGATGGAGAAAGGCGATGACCATCGGGAGCAAAAGGATACAAATGAAGAGCAGAAAGAAACAAGTGGAGAGCATAAAAAAAGTGATGCCAAAGAAACCGAAGAGGCAAACAAAGTTGCAGATAAAGAGAAGGTTGAAGTAGAGACGTCTACTACTGACCAACAGGTCAATACCGAGTAGCATACAAAAGGAAGCACACCTCCCACACAATCACCCAAATCAAAAGAGCTAGAGAAGGAACTTGATATGGTTCTACATTCCCTTGCTTCCAGTACAAATTCAAAGAAGAAGAAGAAAAGTAAATCTCTGTTCACACTTGATGAAATTATAGATATACCCGACTGTGATCCAAGGACACTGGACCCCGAGTCCCTGACCAAGTATGGAAAACTCTACAAAAGAAAGGCAATACAGGACAAGCTCAAAAATGAGCACAAGAACACACAGGTACTAGAAACAACAAAGGAAATACTAATGCAAATAGTGCCTGACATAGAAAATTATAAAAATGCACCAATACTTGATCAACTCTCAGCTCTGACCGACGCAATCACCAATCAGAATGTGAACGCCGAGAAGGTCATAGAAGAACGAGCAGAAGAGAAGTACGAATATAAGCTCACTGAGAAAATCAACCAAGTGGCAGAGAACAAGGTAAAACTTTCTGAACTGGTAAATTTATTAGAACCTCTTATTTCAGAAGTGGTTACCTTAGTTCAAAAGTTATGCACACTAGAGCACTTCACGAAAGAGCATAGTGAAAAGATAGCAAAGATAGATGAAGATCTTAAGGCTAGTGCACAAAGTCTCACAACCGAGGAAAATGCATTTCAATTGCATTATGAGAAGATTGAAGAATCAAAACAGTTGAGACTAGAGATACAAAAGACTTAAAGCAAAATCAGAGATGAAGTAACTGAGCTCCAAGCTCTATTACTACCGAATCTCACATTGTTGCAACAACACATGACTTCGGCAAAAGCATTGATTGCCACCCCAGAAATATCAGTTACCGAAAGTATATATGACATGCACGCCAGAATCACTTTGGAGTACATGACAATGAAACACCTCAGGGAGCAATGGGAGAAGAAGATGGAAGACATTCAAAAATACGGTCCTCACATATTTGACAGGCTGTAAGTACTACACCTTTGTCATTATTTTCAAAAAAGGGGGAAAATGAATGTACACAAAGGGGGAAAATGTATATACCTTACGAAGGAACACATGTACATACACTATACCGAGGCACGCACATAGGGGGAGTCATTTGACAAGGTAATCACTTGGTGAATATACTGAACACGTCAATTAATCGCACATATCGGGTTTTGATACTAATGCCAAAGTGGGAGATCGATAATCCTAAAGGATATTAATTTGTCATTAGTATACAAGGAAATAATTTTTTGGACTGTCGGTTACATGATCACCGAGTGATGGCATTCAGACAAGAGCAGAGGTTACCAAAACAGACAAGTGCAATGGTCACCAAAACAGACAAGTGCAGAGGTCACCGAAAATGTCTTAGCACATGGATCACCGAAATTAGTGAATACCCATAAGCACTATCACCGACAAAGAGTTTATACAGTAAACCGAGAACATAGTTCACAAACATCACCGAGCACAGACTACAGAGCACACTAAGCACCAATCTACCGAGAGATAGTTTTATTCCCGAGAAAAGTGGATCTAAGATACACGTCAGCTAAAGCACTTTAGTTTTATAATTAGCTTTATGCTTCGCTGTAAAACCATTTCTTGAGGATCAAGTAAAGCATATGTAATAGTTTTAATCGGTCTAACTGATTGTAAACATGCAAACTAGGAGATCAAGGTCAAGTCGTAAACCTTTGATAATAAAGTTTTTATTGTAAAGCGTGAAACCTAATTAGGTCAAAACTTTTCTATAAATAGATGTAGTAATCAATCAAGAAGCGGATGATTGCACCCATAGAAGACATCTATGGAACAGACAAACAGTTTCATGCAGGACACAAAAGAAAGAATTCAGTTATGAAGAACAAGATTCAAGGCTACGAAGCAGAACAAAGGTATTACTGAATCACTATATGTGATACATATGTCTTGTGAACTTAAAGGATCTGCAATCAGTAATTCAAGATTGCATACTATAAGGTCATAAGTATTTGACTACTCTCTAACAATTGTAGTAAATAGAAGAAATACTTTAAGAAGGTGGACTTAACAGTCTTATTGTAAATCTCTTAAACCGAGTGCACACTTAACAGTGTTGTTAAAATCTCTTAACTGAGTATACCTAACCAGTCCAAAATGTTACTGCTAACATGGTAAGATCACCAGAAATGACCACACTTGTAGCCTTAACCAACACCTTCCATTCTACAGGTAGTGAAGTTTTGTGGGTTTCATCCCCACCACAGTTTTTACCTTCTAACAGCGGTTTTTTGCGTTACCAATTCTTGTCTCATGTGTAACCACTTTTCAAAAATGTTTCTATGGATGTTTACATGCAATTACATTTATGTTTTGATATTACATGCATAAGGTAGCAAATCAATATGGTCGATAAAACAAGTAAATATTACTAGAAGAACTACTACATTTGGGGCCAAATTTCGACAACTTCCGACAGATGATTTTTTTTGTGAATTTGGGGTTTTTTTTTTTAATAGTCCCCGATGGTGTCGGGATTCTGATGGTTTTTAAATAGATCATTGGAATTTCGACAGTTGCGGGTATACATGAAAAAAAAAAGTGAAACAGCCAAATCATTTTTATTTTTATTGCCGAAGAGAGAAAAGGAGCGGGACAAAGCGAAATTGAGGTCAAAGCTTAGCGCGAACACAGTATAACTGGCTGTGGTGTAATGTCCTATAGGTCCGCTTTCTTCATCTTTGATCTGTGATGGTATCCGAAGGTATGTGATTTCTAGACCATTACTTATTTCAAATAATAGGGAAAATGTAATCTATGCCCTTAGGGTTTATTTTTTAGCAGTGAATGTTAACAATTGCAGTGATTATGATATGTCCATTGCTTTTCACCTGATGTTTGTTTCCTTCATTCATTTCATGTATTTAGTTATAAACCCATGCCCTCTAATCTGATCATGGCAGTGTTTCTTTATCAATCCTAGAATATAGTAATAGTAGTTAGAGGCACATGTGCTTCTAACTACTATTACTACATTCTACGATTCATAAATTAACACTTGGAATTATATGATACTGATTGGTGTTTCAATACTTTATGGAAATGCATTTTTTTGCAATTGTCCTTAGCACCCAGTTAAGCACATGTAGGTAGGTTGGTAGTAACCAATGATTGAATTTAATCCAAATTTTTTAATCATCTTAAGTAAATACATTTGTGCATAATTGTTATCAATGCAATCCATGAGATCATATTTCTTTGTAACAATCCACCAAACAGTGTGCTTGGTCTCTGCATTTCTTTCCCTTTTAACCGGAGCCTAGTTTACTTTTGGCACCACTTTACGTGGGTATAGATGCTTAAACCCTTTTATCGTTGAATACATTCTCTCTTTGATGTCAACCAGACCAGACAAAATATTAAAATTCCTAGAATTTTTTTAGTAACATTTTCCAATGTTGTAGTAACCATAGTTTTGTAATGTATAATTCATATAGCATTTAATTTATTTTTACTAATGAAACTACTTTTTCAATTTATATTTTATATTGTATTACTATAAACACAATTTTCATTAAAAAACTAAATTATTTGAACTATATTATAATATATAAATTGATTTTTAAATTTATGATTTGTATCACTTTCATCTTGTTTTCTTTTAGACTCGTGGGGATATGCTTCTATATTTTATTTCCTTCTTACTGTATATCATGGATTGATCTTATTGAGGATCACTTCATTTTTATTTCAATGTCTTTCACCATATTATATGTTATTAATCTCAGAGTTTTGACTCTCTACCATGCTTAATCTCATGCAAATACCCGCCCTCTACTTTTGCCCATAGTTGGGTCTCTGTCATTGCATTTCATTCACTATTCTTAGGCTTCTTCATAATGTATTCTTCATGGACTTTTCAAAACATTCCATGATAATACTATACTCTATTGGCACGTTGTAGCTCCTACACCAATGTTATTCACGCATTGCCACTCTTCTTGCCTTTTAAACCATTGCTTTCACTCATGTTATTCAAGGATTTTTGCATGGTCACTTCATTGATGCATTGTTTCAATCTTTTCAGACCCTTCTGACTAATTCTTGTCTTTAGCTATGGTACATGACATTAGTCATTGTAGCCTCTTCTTCTAACATATCTATTTTTCCATGGGACCCTATTGATTGGGATACTTCTATTAATTGACAGATCTAGATACCCTTTTGTCTTTGAGCCATTAAATGTCATTGCACATTGTCTTGTTTGCTACAAATAGCTTCCTCTCAATATTCAACAAAGACTACTGTCCTGCTAACTACATAGAGTCTTTGTTTGTTTTCTATGTATGTTTTTAGAATCATTGGCATTTCTTGACATTGTATCCAATTTGATTTTGTGACTTAAAAGATCACTGCCATAGAGCTATACAACACTATCTTCATTCTTATTAGTGATAGATTCTTCATGCATTTTATCACTATCTCCAAGAGTGAATATCATTGTTCCCTTAGCGGTTGGTGACACCATTTGATGCCTTTGTTCACATTTTTACTTTTCTACTAGCAATAGGGATCATTATTACTTGTTTTATCAGTGCCTTGCTTATTGCTTCCACTTCCTTTAATCTCTTTCATGCTACTATGGAAATGCTATTTTAATAGTCATTGACACTGTCCTTTCCTTTCAGTGTATATTCATTGTCTTTGATGCATTTTATTTCATTGTGTTTACTGACTCTTGAAATTATTGTCATGTGCTTCAAATGGCGTGCCTTGTAATAGGTAGAAATCACCTTGAACATTTCTCATTCATCATTTCTTAGCTTGGTTGATCTTTATAACTAATGATTATATGCTCTTTACTATTATTTGATTTACCTTGAACCATTTCATGCATATCTTCTATTACATCTTTGGGTCACTGAAGGGTACCATTTCATTTCACTATCATTATTCAATTTTTATCATTACTTCATAATAGTAAAAGCCTTCCTCTCTTCATGCGTGACTATCAGTATTGATCATTGTCTCTTTCCATTGTGATCGAAAATGAACAAATTCTAAGAACATGATAATTTACTATAACTAAAATATGGTGTACTTCCATTGAACCCTCTATTGCAACATAGTCTCAAATTTTAGTATATCCAAAGTAGAAATCATCAAGAAAAAAAGATCTCCAAATTTAGCTTTCTGAGAGAGAATCAAAGTACTCTCTACCTGATGATTATTCAATTCATAGATATATTAACACAATGATTTTAGAGATAAGAGAAAGCCATTGGAGATAAGAGAACTTTGATCGTTACCCAGACTTTGTAAATGAAGGAAATGATTCAAACTAAGGACACGATCTACAATTGACACATCATTTGTTAGCTAGGACAATATGCATAATAATCAATCCAAAACTTTTATTTGCTGACAGTAGAACTCGTATCTATTTGGTTCATACGATCCATCTCAATCAAAGTTGTCAACATCTGACATCTATAAAACAATGTTGTTATAGATGCAGGAGTATGATGAAAGATTCCAGTAAATCATGTTTCTCAGGGCTTTATCATTTTTGCAAATTGCCTTTTTTTCTTTTTTCTTTTTTCTTTTGCTGCATCTTCTTTTGGTTCTTTTTTTCACTTTCACCCTTAGTGTGAGTATGATCTTAACAACAAAAAGAGTAATTTCTAATGGAGCCCATGGTAGTGGTCTTAAGGGAAGATGCAATGGGTCATATTTGGATGAAATTGGTAGTCCCTACACCTCCTTCCCAAGTCAATGAAAAGATCATCACCTTGAGTAGTGATTCCCTCACCTGATTCATTGTATTGCAAGTGAATTTCACCATTTTTCTCTTATTTCATTACTCCTCCTTTTTGTTTGGTATTTGGGTTGTTTTCTGTTTGGTTAGATTTATAACCTTTCTTCTTTATTTTCTCTATTATAATTGTTAATACTTTTGGGATCTATAGACTTTGTTATTTTGTGTGGCAATTAATATGATGGGTCAGTTCTTTATGTATTCCTAACAAAATTGGACTTAGATATAAAAATTATGAAGATATCTCTTGGAACACTGGGATAAATCTCTAAAATTAGCTTCACATTGTAGCCTATGTTCAAATGCTCATTTTTATCCAGTGTGAAAGATGATAATAAACTTAAAAAAGTTGAGAGTTTTCTTACAGAAAATGAATATTTCCAGCCTCTTTCCATTTCCACCTCCATTATTTTTCTTCTTCATGTAGGGACTTGGAGCATTTGTCAGCAACCATCAAATTCTATATATTTTTAAGCTTAGAACTAATCTCCTTATTCTATGTGAAAATGCCAACAAAAGTAGATATATTCTATCCTTTAACCTTCTTTTTTATTATGTTTTGCTTCTGAGAGACTTACATAGTTGACCCTTGGATAGGGGTATTCTACCATCTTTGGAGACATGCTTTAAATCAAATATCCAGCTCCATACATCTTTGCATTTTTATATCTTATGGTCATTTTTGTACAATTCAAAGTCATTTTAAGAAGTTCATGGCCATTTTCCGTCAAATCCTACTCATTTTTGTTCTTTCAATAGTCAATTTTTATTATATTAGCCCATCCCATTCAGTATTCTAAGAAAATGATACATCAATGCTGTTTTGTTTTGTTTGTGAACTTTTTGACTCGTTGCTTGACTCGGTAGTTGTATGTTCTGACATTTGCAATCATTCTTTACAGATCATTTAGTTAATACATAGTTGTTTCTAACATTTTATTTTCTCTCAAAATAAAAGCATTAAATAATTAAATCATATTTTCTCGTCCTTGTACTAACTACTCCACAGTACTAAACAGAATAATATTATGCATTCTTTGACATACTTCCACTTTGCATTGGGTCATAGGAAGGAGATCCAATGTTCCTATTTTACTTGTGCATTTTAGTGACGAGATGGTTCCGAGAGATCACTACTTGAATATCATGGAAGTGGCCCCATATCATGTAAGCAATCAGCCTTACTTTGAGGAATTTCCTTGTTCTTGCACTATGAAATCATTACACTATGAAATCACATACCTTTGGATACCATCAAAGACATCGAATTTCCTTGTTCTTGCACCAAGTCCTCTATAGTACTAAACTAAATTAGTTTAAGCATTCTCTGGCATATCTCCACTTTGCATGGGCTCATAGAAATGAGATCCAGTTTTCCTATTTAACTTGTGAAGGGTACTGATGAGATGGGATTAGCAAATACTTATTTTAATATCGTGGAAGGCAATTGGTTTAGTATTATTTAGAGTGCACAAGGGACTGGTCAAGCTCTCTGCAAATTTGCATATGTTATCAAATGAATCTATGGGTCTAGAATCTTTAGCTTTAGTTGTATTGACATTAGATGTTGGCAGACTTGTTATACCCCATAATATCATTTAAAAACTGACTTTTACAATGTTGGAAGTAATAAGGCAAGTGGACTTAATATTAAATTAATCAATGCAACTTGTAACGCTACAAGTGATGTCTACTTTTTCTGTTTGTTAAAAGAGTTACATTGCATACTCATATAGCATATTTTCAGGGTATTTTAGAAACAATTTTGTTTTGTTTTGTTTTTTCAAAGATTTCCTGGCTTGAAGAGTTCACATGCTCTATGCAAATTGGTATTTTGTATCAAGTGAGTGTGTTAGATGCTAGGAGACTTCCGTATAGAGCTTCATTCACATTCCAGTGATCACTATGATGACATGTTTTTATAATAGGTTGGATTTATATCATCCACTTCTTATCTACCATTAAGTGTGTATTTAAATTCAACTCAAGTGCTAAAAATCGTAGTAGAGTTGTAAGCTAACAAATGCACATATTTGAAACCCTAGCTGCGTTTCTTCTTTTGAAAGAATATTCAGAGCATGTATCTTATTGGCAAATGCTGCAAAGAAATCTTGCAGTATCAATTATAAAAAATCCACATCTACCATTTTTTTCCCTAGAGAAGGGCTAGTAGTTTACAATTTATTCAAATTTGAATGTCATCAATATTAACAGCAAGAATTTAATGGTAAGACTTGTCAATGGGGTTGTGTCAAATGGTTCTCATGTTGCAGACCAAGGTTCAAATTTGCCTAGTCAACATCTTAGCACTGGTGGGTGAGTTGAACTGGCATCATTGCTTGGGTATGTAGAGAATTACCCCGTAGGTGATGATGAGGAATTGATGCAATATAAATCATGATAGAGGATTTGATGCAATCTCCCTTAAGGAGGTAGTTGGATTATGGTTGGAGGTGCATAGTGGAGTAAGAGTGTCATAAGTGTCGAGATAAAGGGTTGTACATCTTACATAATATTTAGGGGGACCTAGAAGTATGTGCATCATTATGAGTTAACATTCTTAGGGCCACTTTATGTTATGTATGTTTAATGGATAATATATTAAATGTGGAGCCTCACATTGGAAAATTGTATTTAATTTAACATCGGAAAAATGGTTTTAATTTACTACTTGGTTATATTTGTGTGAACTTATGTCTATCTAAGCAAGTACATGTTTAATATTTAAGATGGGTTGGGTGAGTGGGTTGTTTTTTTTATTGAGTCTTTCTAATGAGTGCATATGTGAAGAATGACTCTCTAGTAGAGACTCTTTGTGTTTCAATCTATCTCCTTGTTTTAAGACCAGCTCTGCCTATGACTATCATGTTTAGTCTTGACTCCATTTCAAACTTTAGTTCCAATTTTAGCTTGACTCCAATAACCTCTATAGTAGGAAAATTCCACTTTTATGTTGAAGTGACGGGTGCTTTTTTACTTTATAGATATGGGAACTGAATGGTCCTTGCAACACCACATGTTAGCATCTGAAGCTTCAAAAATCCTATCAATTCATTTCCATCAGAAGGTCTGTTGATTCTTTGGCTATTTTTCGAACACCTCTGTATGCCATTGTGCATCACTGACATTTTACACAACCTGACTTAACTGACAAGGTGTTCATTGCTTTCCACTCACTGGCCTCTGAATGGTTTCTTCAATCATCTACTTTTCAAGGCACGAGCTGAATCATGCATGGCTTTCCTAAGCTTACCTGAGTAACATGCCTTGCTCTGTGTGGTTCCACAAGGTCTCATACTCCTATTTATTAGGTGCATGAGATGAAGGTTGAATGTATGAGTCTTATAATGTCGAGTTACCTCTGGATCTCGAGTTTTTGATACTCCTATGATGATCTTTCTCAAAAAGTATTTTATTCTATTGTTTTTTGAATAACATATTGGGTAAATACAAAACTGTGTACTTCTACAAGACAGTCAACACAAAATTGAAGCATCAAACAAGACTTGATCAAGTTGCAAGTGGAACGTGCACTAAAATAGTAAGTAACATAGAATAACAAAATAAGTAATCTGTTGTGTCTACATTTTGTTATTTTATGAGATTACATCCATGTTCTATATTCACAGAATGGTTGGAAATTGAAATTTAAAATTCGATAAAAGTACTAACGGGTGTTCTTCCTTGCACCCTTAATCAACAACTTGCCTCCATTTGTGGTCTCAAGTTGCCTCCATTTGTTGTTTCCTACACCCTCAAAACGCATTAAATAGGAATATTTTTCATTTTAAGATCAAATATATTTAGGCCCCCTTTTTTATGCGTGCACACACACACACAACATATAAAACATATACAACCTTCACCATGCAGATTTGCCTGAGCACTACTGGGACGTTACCCTGCAACAAATGTATTATTGTGAAAATCATCACAAATCCATTTGTTGCCGGGTCTAGCTCCCAGTAGTGCTTGGTCAAACTTGATGCACTTATTATATATTGTGTGTATAATAGAAAAATTATTTCAATTTGGTATACTGTACTAAAACATCATTTCATAACTAACTTTTCAATTTCTATATATAATTAGGTTATAGATAATCTAAGTGAAAGGATCATGTTAGACAATCTAAGTGAAGCACAGAATGAAGATGCAATCAATAGATTATGGTCTAACTTAAAAAGAAAAGACAATGGAAAATGTTATTGTCCCTGCAATATTTCTAAGAGCTTAAACACTAGAAGATTGCTAATCAAAACAGCTAACAGACATTGAAGGGATAATGCTCACATTGAAGGGGGGGTTTGATTATCACCAATTGGTAAGTTTTTCATTATACTTATTTAACAATATATATATATATATATATATATATATATATATGAAATACACTTGATGATGAGATCATTATAATGGTTTATTTGTGTTCATCATTTTTATATAGGTCGACCTCCCCAGGGCAGTATGTGATATGGACCATGGAGGTGCGAATAATGAGAATATGGTTTTGCAAGTGGAGGATCATGGAGGTACGAATATTCAAGCTAAAGATTATGATCCAATGGAAGATGACAATCATGCTTCAGGTAACACATTTGAAGATAATGGTACTAATACATTGATCCATGACACATTTGGTATTGGCTCAACTGATGATGATGATCAGGATGATGTTGATGTCATACATGATATACCTCTACTTGAGAAGACAACCACGACCCTTTAAGAAGGCTCCCAAACAACTCTTCTCTCTGTTGTATTATTGTTGTTGAACTTGAAGGTTATGAATGGTTTATCCAACATAACATGAATTTACAACAGAACGCTTTGAATGTCATACGAGTAGATATCGAACAGATCAAATAACAAAAAAGGTGTCTCGCAAGGTTTTTCATTACATCCCCATTATACCACGCTTGCAAAGATTTTTCAGGTGTAGTAGCTTGACACAATTTATGGATTACCATGCACGCAATAAGATTCGAGATGACATTATTCGAATGCATGCAAATGGTTTTGCATTTAAGGACATAGAGGAAAAGTGGCCGCACTTCATAGAAGAACCTCAAAATCTCAAGCTTTCATTGGCAGCGGACAATGTCAATCCATTTGGAGAACTAAGATCTGTTTACTCTGTTTGGCCTGTTTTTGTCATCAACAATAACATTCCTTCATGGATGTCAATAAAGAGGGAGCACATTATATTGGCAATGATTGTTCCAGGTATTTGATCATTTAATAGTTATATGCATGTAATTATAAATCTTGCAATAAAATGGTCACAATAATTATGTAATGTTGTTCATTTAACTAGGTAAATACCAAGTTAAAGATATGAATGTATATATTGAGCCTCTAATCGACGAGTTGCTGGAGTTATAGAATCGTGTCATTGTGTATGACATCTCTAGACCAATAGGACAGACAATTTCAATTCCATGCAATGATTGTATGGACAATACATGATGCCCCATGGCTAACACATTTTTCTCGTATGTTATGGTGAATTCAAGTTGCACATGATAATTCTAAATATAAAAATTAACATATTTAATCCAATTGTATCATTATCTTGTAGGTCTTCAAACAAAGGAAAAAATTGAATGTCCAGTTGGTGGTTCAAAGATGAAATCTCGTCATTCAAAAAGTTTAGGAAAGCAGGTGTTTAATGAGTATTGGAATCCAATCAAACATCCACTAATGTAACCACACAATTTACCTCAACTTTACTTCTATCTTTACTCATGCAACTTAATTTAATTCTATTAACTTAAAAAAACAAACAAATTCTATTCTAACTTTGAGAATTAAAGATAATTGCAATAATGCAAACTTGATAACCATTCATCATGCAAATCCACAACAATGAGAAGTAGAGAGAATATGGCATTATATAAGCAACAATTTCTCAATCAACCTCTCTTACAAATGAGAGGGGTGGAGTTTATATAGGAACCCTTCAAGTAAAATGAATGGCCAAGATTAAGAGGCAAAACCAATGGCCCAGATTAAATTGTTACAAACCCTAATTAGGGCACCCAAAAGCATCCAATAGGAAATAAGCAAAATAAAACTAGCCAATGAGAAAATTCAAAGGCCCTAGGAACCAATAAGAAGCAAGAGAAATGCCTAGTCATCAAACATGTCATCATCCAATAAGCTTATCCCTTTTTCTTTTTGTCTCTTTGCAAACTCCACAAACTTGAACAAAATCGCTCTAAGTTCAACCAAGACAATACCAAGGAGTATGTTGTGTTGTAGCTCAATGACCTCTAAGCTTTCCATGCAGTTATCCAATGTAGTATCCCATTCTGTAATATGACAATGTAGATCATTCACATGAGACATAAGTGTCATGAATCCATTCAAATGAAGCATCAAACTCCAAATTGAGGGGACCCTTGATTGCACCCAGGATCTTGACACGAATTCTTGTAACATGTCCCTCAATCTTCTCACACTGTATGCGTGCATGCTCATATGTAGAGCTTTGCGTAATCAATGAAAGGTACCAATAGTCGAAGTCATACACACTGTCACTATCAATAACACCCTCCTGTACCAAAACTGAAATGGGCATAGTCCTCAATGTCCTCAACCTTGGAATTGCCTTATGTTTGATATGCTAAAATTCCTTCCATATATCCTCGAATCCTTGTATCTTTCCCATTATCATTGTAGTCTTCTCATGTACTCGAACCAATCCCGCAAGAAAAGCCTATGCTTGCCCTTTAATTTCACCTGCCCACTCCTGAACTATGCTGCAAGTGCACAGTGTGCCCTCTAGAGTTGGCACATATGGAACGAGTGATGTGTTCTCCTGTCTGGATGGGTTTACATATTGATTTATAAATTCTTTCAACATTGCATTCTCTAACTCCACCTCTTCCTTCTCAGCCTCAAGTCTATCAATTCTTCTTTCTATAGCACTTGCATTTCCTCTTAACTCTTGGAATTCCTGCTTCTTTGTTGTAGGTCCAATATCCAATATAGTAACTTAGAAATCCTCTAGTGTAATCTCATCTCCATTCATTCCTCCTGCTAGAATGGCCAAATGCAAAGTGTGCAAACCTGTTGTTTCATCTCCAGTGATCTTGTGATACATCTTTGCTGGCTTTGGATCCAGTATCTTCTGAATTCTACTAAGGAATGCATCAATGTCCTCAATAAGAGGAACCTCATATATCTTCCTTTTCTTCTTTTCCATGCTATCTCTAAGCCCCTTAGGGACTATAGGTAATTCATCCATACGTTTACCTTCCCTATATTCTTTGACTACTGATATAACATCATCTTCCATATCCTGTGTTTAGTGTGGAATTTTCCCTACATCAGCCCTCAAATTGACCACTAAGTGTACAGGACGACAAGAAGCCAGGATCACTGTATCCTGTCGCACCACTAAGTCTACAGTAGGAGAAGAAGCCACGATCTTTGTATCCTGCCGCACTGAATGTGTAGATAGAACTACATCATGATTGTTATGTTGTAGAATCTTTGTATCTTCCCCCTGTACTAAATCACTGACCATTCTTTCTGTTTTCTCCTCTAACGATGATGAATTGTTGGTAGGAGTATGCACAGCTTGTCTTTGTCCTTCATCCCTTGATTCTGCGCTAATTGCCTTATGAGTTTTCCTCAGTTCTTTTCCCTCACCTCTACGTGTTGTACCTTGTATGCGCAATCCTGAACTATTGGAAATGTCTTCATGTCCTCTTGAGGAAGAAGATTCCACATTCTGTATCTTTGAATAAGTGAACCCTATACCTTCCCTCATTAATACTTTCATTTGCCTGTCCACCCATGCTCTTGATCTGTCTGTAACCTCCTTCATGAAAATCTTCAAGTCTGAATTCTCCTCAAGTGCCCAATTAGGTGTATCAATCGGCTTGTTCTTCTCAAACTCATAGTCAGGACAAATAATGTTGCCATCCTCCTGTATTTGGTCAGGAATGGGGAATATATTACACTTCCTTATGAAACTTACTGTCATCCTGGACCACATTCTTCTTTTGAATGCCTCTTCTTCCATGAGGTTTATCCAATAATCTTCTAAGTCCTCCTTATGTCTGTATTTCATTCCTTTGTAAGTTTGTATCTCTGCACTGGTTGTTGCTGCTGCCTGCAATGATGGACAAGATTCCAACATATCTCCAAGAGTTATTATGGAAGGCACTCCTTGCTTGTGTTTCTCCTTTTGTATGATATCGAACTCTGACAGTTGTCTTATCACCTCTAATAATACTATCTTGTTTGTTGGCTACTTAGGCAATTTGAACGCCTCTGAGAAGAATCCTTGTATTCTGATGTAGGTGAAAGTAGGAAACTGAATGTACCAATTTTTATATTGCTCTATAAGTGCAATTGCTTCCTTAGATAATCCTATTCAAACATCTCCCTGCATACTGTGAGTGATATACATCATGAATACATCATTCACCTCCTTGTAGCTAGCCTTTCCATGTAGTTATAGTTGAGGGTAGCAGTCATAAACCTTGAATTGTCCTTTTGTGTTTCCAACTTCGCCTTTGCATATAAGTCTTGTATATTAGATATTCCTTGCCAGCAGGTACACTATGTATGAAGTCATGTAGAATTGTTTTGACTTTGTCATTCTCTTCAATTGGGCATCCAAGTTGTCATTTATTATTTTTGTCCAATTTATCATCTTTTCTCCTAAAGCAATCTCCTCTATGAAGTAGAACATCTAGGAATCAAAGAAAGCCCCATGAGGTGATCCCATGACACTGTTCAACATGAAAACTAAATCGTTGTATTCATCTTTGAAGTCCTCACTCACAAGCTTCTTTGGCAGTCTACGTTTGTGATTCCATTGTCCCTTAGTCCATTTCTTGTAGATTACCCCTTTGCATACTTCCAGATTTAACTGAAACATCTCCCCAGCTAAATCAATAGGTAGTATGTGCATCCTACTGTAACACGGGATCCCAAAGGTTTCACGTACTACCTCTTCGCTTATGTATGCATATACCTTTCCTTTACTCTGATTGTTCTTGTTTCCGAGTCATAATGTTTGGCGCATTGAAGAGTCAATTCACTGCATTGTATTGTTGATGGGAATCTTGTTGCTTGGTAAAGTCCACACTTTACCGTATTTGTTGCAATCTTGGATGGAAAATGATGCTTATGTCCATACATTCTTCTATTTACTCCTACCATGTCAAAGTGTTCCATCTTTGTATCTTTAAGTCTTCCCCACTTTGAAGTCATTGTAGATTCTGGATAGAAGCCCTTGCATAGCCTCTTGTATAACTCTTGTCTTGATGCAGCCGAAATCTCCGCCATCTTGTATGAAGCTCAAAATTAAAATTCAAGTATATAATTACTCTAACGCAAGGCATCACTATACTTAGCCGAAAATATATATGTCATGAAATGATTAGTGTGCACATATTCAAAGCTGTAACTACATGGCATCTTTATTTTTAGGAAAAAAATGACTAAGTAAAATACATGATGGTATGCAGCCCCAAACCCCCCTACAACAAGTCTGATACATAGCCCTTATCAAATGATTTTCATGATGAGTAAAGACCTACAACATGCGTTTCAATTCAAATTTCAGCCCATACATGCATTTTAGATGTAAAAAATTCAAACTCTTGCATGACTAATTTTCTGAGGACATGACTGTAATTTGCATTTTCAGTCTCTGAAATGATAAAAATATGTATTGAAAATGATTTCCAGGACTCCACATAATCATCCGAACTTGTTTCTAACACTTAGTAAAATTCTAAAAAATCATGTAAAACTCAGATTTTCAGCCCTAGATTTGACACTTTTGCTCATAACTCCTTCAATTTACCTCTTATTTGACTGAAACGAATTGCAAATGGTGAGGAATTGTCCAACAACTCAGCAAACAAGAAAAGGCAACTTTGGTGCTTGAATGATTTTTAAATATTTATAGATAAAATTGCCCCTCTTTTGGCATTTTTTCAAATTTTCACGCTTTTTTCCTCACTCTCAGACTTGTGCTAGTTGTAAATGATCACAAAAAATGAAGCGATTAAGTGAAGAAACAAATTAAAAATGAAATTTGCATTTGAGAAATTTTCCAATTTTCTCAAAAAAAAATCGCCCCATCAAGGGCTGCAACAATTTTCTATATTTTCACCTTCCAAAAGCTTATCAATGATTGCTATACAATTTCTGATCTTCAAACAAAGTCCTCTTGTCTTACAACAATCTTCCTTTTGGCCTCCAATGGCTTCCTCCACCTTCCTTCGGCACTTGCCTTCAAATTTTCATCACTTCTCGAAACCTTCCAATGGTTGTATGTATTTTCTTTCTCTATGGCAGCCTCTTATAAAGGAAATTATTTTCACTTTTTGCCTCTCACAAGTAATGTGGGATAAAACTTTATTGGGCCCTTTAAAAGATTCACTTTATTTTCCCCCACTTTATTATTTTCCTTTGTTTTATTAGATAAATAATAAAACCTATCCAATTGGGGAAAATAGCCCTACTACTACAATTGAACTTTTTTCCAAATTTCACTAAGTCCACAACTTGCTTGCAATTCACTTTCAATTTCATGTAGCATCATTTAATTGCTAGCCCATAGGAAAATCGATCCACTACTGCAACAACATTTTGATCATAACTTTACTTTATTGTTGTACCTGCAATCACCTTTAAACACTTAGCCAAATTTCACATTTCATGCTCAAATTACCTAAAAAGGTGAAAATCGACCCCCTTACTGCAAGAATGCAATACTTCAAAAATTTCACCTTTGTAGTTCACCAAAGAAGGGAAAATTGACCCCCTACTACAACATTTACTTGATACTTAGTCATTTTTCAAGGCCTTTAACTGGAGAAAGGGGAAAATTGAGCCCCTACTACATCGTTCATGTACTTAGCCATTTTTCAACACTTTTTCACTGCAAAGCTTTGTAAATAAGGCATTTGGACTATAGTATGATCACCAATCACCTTGAATCTTTTGGAAATGTTGAATTATTGAAGGAATCACACTTTAAGTCACTCATGTCAACATTTTGAGCATTTTTATAAGGAAAATTGACCTTTTAAAGGGATTTTAAAAATTTTGTACATAAAAAATCAATCACCTAGGGGTTTTAAGGCCCCCATTTGCACAATATGCCCCTAAATGACACTATTGTCAAACTGACTAGCCAAAATTTCCATATGCTTAAAATTTTTCGTTTAACTCATCACAATATGGCTTATAAACATTTGATTTTAACTCTCATTCTGAAATTGCAACTTGACCACCTGAAAGTACCACCTCACAAACTCTCTCAGAACTTGGTTGATTGAAACGCCACTCAGAATTTATTGAACCTAAGGTAACAAGCAGAGAGAGGGGGTCCCAATTTGCAGAATGGTGCGATGGTGTGAAAACCTCACAACATCTGGCGACTCCACTGGTGAAATGTTCCTGAACATTTCAAGAATAAAATAACTAAGGACATAAAAATCTCAAGTTAAACCTAATCAAAAATCTAATGCCAAGGAAAAGTACTCAATAAGGGAAAAGACTCTCAATTTGGACTCAAGCACCTTGATGATAAGTTACTCACATGTGTGCAAGTGATTTATTCCCCGCTCAACAGGAACTTAGTAATTTCTCAGATCCACTAAACTTAGTTATTCTGATATATCTACTTCAAAAGCATCCTGGATAGAGCCTGACTGCCAGTCAGGCCTCCATAGCCCCGACGAGGTTATCGTTGTGGTACCACAAACATTGTTCTACCGTTAGTGACTACTTTTAATAGCACCAGTAGAAATTCTTGCACACCCTTAAGCCAATTTTGCATTTTTCACCTTGATATTGATCTTTCATTTTGTCATCATTTTATTATTTTCTCATGATATTTCTTTTCTATTCATTCTCAATCTTTCGTTTGGCTTGCAGGCAATGAAGCCCGTAGAGGGTTTGGAAGACCACAGTGGCGTTGAAGCAGGTGTATGATTTTCAATAAGTCCAACTTCACTTTAAAATTACCGAAGAACTCTGAGCAATTAAGTGTGAGTAAAATGTTGTAACTCTGTCAAAGGTAACTTAAGAACAATTATCGAACACGATCAAAATTTAGTACAAATCTTATCACAGACCAATGGCTAGGTACAACCTAAAACCCTCTGAACTACGTCAAATATATTCAAGAAATGAATCAAGATGAACTCCTGTTTTGTCACCAGAAGTGTAAAATTTACACACCCCGCCCAGTAGTCATAACCTGGAATCCCCTTCAACTTGCAAAACCTCAAAAGCGAGAATGCCCTACCCTATGGAGGGAAGCACAAAAGATCTCAAGTGAAATGGCTTGATGCAAACTAAATCACCAAGCTCCCTCAAAACGCCTAAACTAACCAATTGAAAGGAAACCTACTGTAACCTCTCGGGTCAAATGGTCCAAGACAAACGCAAAACTAACTCTGTACAAAAGGGCTCCGAAAGGAGGCTACGCTTGGAAGTAATGCTTGAGGAACTGCCCGTTGACGGGCAACAGAACATCCCTACTAGTGAGTGTTTTCAGTTTAAAAGCAGTCTCCCAAAATCTCAGAAATCTGAAAGGGACCTTTCCATAACTTGTCAAATTTATCATGATCTCAACGCCTTTCATGGGCCTTGTCCCAGTATAAAACTAGGTCTGAAATTCTAAAGGCCTTCACTTTCACTCTTCTGTCAAACCATCATTTCACAACTCCTTGATGTTTCACAAATTTATCTAGGGTCTCATCTCTCTTCTCATCCAACTGCATCAATTGAGACAACCTAGTCTGAACTTTGTCTTCATTGTCATAGTACTCTTGTATGAATTTTAATGTTGGGATCCTCAATTGGACTGGAAACACTGGGTCCTGTCCATATACCAAATGGTATGGGGAAGTCCCTTAAGACACCTTGGCTCTTGTTCTATCTGCCCATAAAGCATATTTCAGTTGGGTGTGCTAGTACCTTGGGTTATTATCCAATAATTCTTTCATAACAGTCAAAAGGTTCTTGTTTGTTGATTTTGCTAAGCCATTTCTCTAGGGATAGTATCCTGATGAAAATTTTAAAACAATCCCATGATCAAATGCCCAATTATGAAATCCCAAAGATTCAAAAGTAGAACCATTATCACATACAAATGCATAAGGACAACGAAACCTTGTGATAATCTTCTCTTCTAAAAATTTGACAACAATCTCAGCAGTGCAATTCTTAAAAGCTTGAGGTTATGACCACCATGTGCAGTAGTCTATTGCGGTTAGAATATACATGTGTTGCGCTGAGGATGGTTGGTTGATGGGACCGATAAAGTCAAGTCCCCACTTTGCAAAATGTCTCACCTCGTTGACGGGTTGTAGTGGCATCGCTCAATTTCTCTCTCTTGTAGTTATTGTCTGGCAAACATGGCAAGTCTTCACATGCTTGTGAGTATCTATGAATAAAGTCGGCGAGTAATATCCCGCTCTTAGTATCCTCTGTGTTGTGGCTAAACTTGCTCCATGTCCAGTACCCCACTTGTCGTGAAAATGTTCTATAATTCTTTGCGCTTCTTCCTTACCAACACATCTCAGATATATGCCTTCATGATTTTGCTTGTACAATACTGATCCTTTTAGCATGTATCTTTTACCTTTGAATTTCAATGCTTTCTTCTGTACTAGATTAAGATGTAAGAGGCACCGATGATTTAACAAATAACTAATAATATCTTTGCACCATTCGTCTCGACACACTTCTTCTAACTCATAAACCTGTTGCAGTAAGCCCGGTCCTTCACATGTCATTGTCTGTGCCAACTGTTGTCCTCTAACTAGCTTCATTGGTTGGATTCCCATATCGTATTCCTGGATAGTGGCGACCCACTTTCTTCTTCTTTATCCAAGTTCATTCTGCATCAATAAAGTCTTCACTGCTACGTCAAGCACAATTGCATGAATCTTACATCTCAAAATGTAATGCCTGAAATTCTTGGTTGCTTTCACTAAAGCATATGCTTGTTTCTTTATGTTTGGATATTTCAATTCTGTTTCTTTGAAAGGGGCACTCCTAAATACTATTAGATGTTCTTCATTTTCTTCATTCTTCTGAGTCAATATAGATGCACATGTATGATCTGATGCAAATGAATATACGAAGAATAACTCCCCATAATCGAGGCTTACCAAAACAGGTGCATTAACAATGGCTTGTTTGATCTCTTTGAGCGTCGCCTTAGCTACAAGATTCTAATCTATCTAAGCCTCTTTCTTCAACATGTAGTTCATGGGTTTCACTATCTCTGCGAATGTTGAAATGAACTTCCTCACAAAGTTAATCTTTCCAAAGAAAGATTTCAATTCTTTCTTGCTCAATGGAAAACTCAGTCTTGAAATAGCATCTACTCTTTCAAGATCTATCATAATTCCTTTTTCTGAAAGCACATGTCCTAATAACTTGCCTTTAGTAACCCCGAACATACATTTCTTGGGATTGAGGGAAACTCCAAAGTTTCTACATCTTATTAACACTTTCCTCAAATCCTCAATGTCGTCCTCTCTTTTCTTTAAAAATACTGTGATATCATCCATGTAGATGATGATGCACTTATCCTTTAAGTCCTTGAAAGCATAGTCCATTGCTCTCTGGAATGTCGCTCCTGCATCGATTAAGCCAAAAGGCATTCTTCTGTATGCAAATGTTTCCCCACTTGGTGGTGAAAGTTGTTTTCAATCTATCTTCTTCTTCTACAATCACCTGGTTGTAACCTGAATATCCATACATAAAAGTGATCATATGTGCACCATTCACTATCTATAACACTTCATCAGACGATGGCAATGGATAGTTATCTTTCTCTGATGCTTTGTTCAAATTCCTGAAATCTACACATAACCTTATTTCTCCATTTTTCTTCCTCACTGGGACAAGATTGCCGACCCACGATGAGTGTTGTATTGGAAAAATAATTCTTGCATCTAATAACTTCTTAACTTCTTGAAAAATCAATGGTTCCAATAGATGATTGACTGGTCTCTGCCTCTGTCTAACTGGCTTGCTTCCTTCTTTTAGTGCGATAGTATGTGTAATAATGAAGGGATCATATGTCTTGAAATTTCGATATCCCCAAGCTATCAAGTCTGGAAATTCCTTCATCAATTTTATGATTCCTTCTCTTTCTTCAGCTATACAAACTTTCCCAATCTGGACCACCTTTGGATTTTCAATGATCCCAAGATTTACTTTATCACATTTATCTCCTCTTGTAGGTTGAGATGGTACTTTGTTGAATCGATCCATGTCAATCATCCCCTTTGGGATAGTATTCGTTTTCAAGTTCATTATCCCGCATGGATTGATTTATGCTTCCTCTTCTTCACCATCATCAATAATTTGAGCAGTGAATACGTCTGAATTTGTCAGAAACTTCAATATATGTTTTTCGTCTTTGAATACATGGAAATTAGTCACATTGTCAGGCACTAATGGCACTGATGCATATTCCACTCTAAACCTTTTCAATCCTTCCAATTTGATTGGTGCCAAAGAGCTTGCCGCTTGCGTGAGGGCATTGGCTACCTTGTTTCTTGCTCTGTATCCAAACTTAATGTTGAAAGCATCGAAATCTTCTATCAAACCCCAAACTTTGTTTCTGTATTTCTTCAATCTCTTATCATTGCATGCAAACTTTTGTTTCACTTGTTTCGTTATTAAAGATCAGTCTCCATATACATGGATTACCTTGCCATGTTATCGGTGCATGGAAACTGTAGTCTATGTGTTACCAAGTACGTTGCCCCTATTGGGCTAGTTAATTCAAATCCTGCTCCGACTCCATGCTTTGTCTTGGAACCATCAAACCTTAACGTCCAAATTTCATTATTATTTTTTTGTTGATGATCCCCTTGGGGTTCCTTGAACTTATTTTGTTCATCATCTTTCTTCTTTTCCGAATCAGGCAATGTAATTTGATTCTTTATTTCACCCGCCATGCTACGTTCTCCAACCTCCGCTTGTAAAACTTCAACTTTCTGCTTACCATATTGATCATCCCTCTTTAATGCTCCTGGGACTATCTTCTACACTTGTTTTAACGCAATGTTACACATGGAGCAAGATAACTCTGAGTGAAAGGCATTATGAATTCTACACCAGTTAGGCAGTAACAAGTCTTTTACCGATGTTCTGCTACCCGACTCTACGCCTTCCTGCGCTGTTCTCAACACAAATCTTCTGAAATTCTCAAACATTCCTTCACCTTCATCTAACGATATATCGGGGTCTGACTCAATTAGAATCTTCGTAGAATCCTTTCCTTCATTTAGGATGTTCAAAGTTAGTACTTCTTCGACCTTGGGCCGAAAAATGCCAAGATCCATCTCTAAAAATAATACATTGTTCTGTTCTCCATACTCTGTAACCATTAGTCTCAACCTTGGAGTGCTATGTATTCTTATTTGATTCGGAAGTCCTTTTCATGGAAGCCACATATGGGAAAAATCGGTCGCCATATAGTCATTCAATCTTCTCGGCCAATCTCTACCTAAGATTAAACCATAGTAGTCTGCAACATCCACAACTGATATGTCTACCAAGTGTTCCATCCTTGGATCAGATGCTAATTGCATATGTATGTTATTCAATTCTCCTACTACTTGCACTTCAATTTTATCTTGTTGAGTAACTTTCTTTTTTTATCCTGTTGGGACAATTCCCAACTTCCTGCAGATTGCCAGGCGCATGACAATAAAAGATTCTATTGAATCTATTAAGCAATTATGAAGCAGTTTTACAAGTATTCTTACTGATACTAAGAAAGGAGCAGGTTCATCTTTCCCTAGATAAAATACCACTGGATTTTTAGGCTTCATTCTCGTTTCTGTGGGCCGCACTGGCTTTTCTACCTATACTATTTAATTTTTTATCGTCGAATTCCCACCTGCTTGTGTCAGTTGATCGACTGGTGTAGAACTTTGTGCTACACATATTGGTTGACGCTAAGGTTGTCTATTGAAATCATTGAGATCTCCATATGAAATACTCTGTGTAGGACTTGCCTCTTGAATTACATGTACTGTGTTAGCTGGGGGTCTCCTTGTCGTTGATGCACTTTAACTTGTTGTTGTAGAAGCTTGGTTGTAGGACCCTTGTCCTTTTTTAATCTTTCAAGTTGTTGAGAAAGGTATCTCTGATTTCGGACACTTTTAATAGTTCAAACAATGGTAAACTAACTTTGATCTTCTTCATTTCTTCTGTTACACTTTGTCCCAACCTTTTCAATTCATCATTATTTGCAGGACTATTCAATGCTCTCTCTTTGCCAGCTCCTTGAGTTCCATTTGTAGTATTTTGTAGGATAGTAGTATTTCGACCATTGCTATTGTTGTTGCCACCATGCCTGTATTCTGGTGCATCTCTTGGATAATTGGGTGTATTGCTTGCATTAGGGTGCGAGGGTGTGTTGAAATTATTTGGTGGGATAGAAGATGTCAAAGGCTCATCATTCCTCCTGCCATTCTTTCGATAAAACTTTGTCGTATTTCCTTGTGATTGTTGAAACGTTCGAAATTCAATCGTACCTTGCACAAACAATGTTGTTTACTGGAGGAAAAGATAATATTGATTCATTGCTATACTGAATTGATCCTATTATCTCATCTATGGGTCCATTGGTAGATTCTGGGAAAAATCTTCCTTGATGCTCTTCATAAGCTTCGAATTCTGGGGGGAAGGAAAATTGTTCAAAACTTAAACACTGATCATATCGAGGAGCAGGAACCAATCCAAGGCCCGTAACTTTTACATCTTCCTGATTGATTGATTCGTCTACCACCCTTTGGAATAAGTTTCAAGCCAGTTGAATTCTGCACACTGCAACTCTAAATGTCGATCCGTCTCATGGAATCTGCAGCATTGAGATAATGTTGACTCTGCTAGAAATATTTTGTCTACTAGTCTATTGTCTACAGGGGGCTGGTTGTTAAGTGGCGACAACACATTGCCATTGTTTGGGCTTGTATTCCAAGCCTTCTTTTGAATTGATTAATTGTTGTATCCTTGATCTTGTGATTGACCACCACCTTGATAGTTAGCATTCTGATTGTTTCTTTGGTAACCACAGCCTTGATAGTTTTTATTCTGATTGTTTCTTTGGTAACCACCGCCTTGGTAATTCCTTTGTTATCCACCATCTTGATTGTTTCTTTGATATCCACCATGATAGTTTCCCTGGTAATTTCTTCCTTGACTACACCTTTGCATAGTTTGGAGTTGATTGTTCTTATTTCACAAATGAGTAACCTTCGTAGATAGCTTCGTTACTTGTTCAATCAGGTCCCTCATTTCATCCTTTCTTCTTGAACTTTAGAAGATGTACCTGTACCTTGTAGATAAACAGGTATTGATGGCGGTGTTTGAGATAATGGAGGCCTTGGATGTACCACCAACTGGTTAGAAGGGGCTTGATATGTAATCTGCGGAACCTAACAACCCCTATTTAGTGAAGGTGCATCTAATTGCTGCCTCATTTGCTTGCCCACTTCCATTGCCTTAGCGTATGCTTCATTCAGGGTCGTTGGAGCAGGATGAGCCATTCTTGTGAACATGGATGTTTGAAAATCTAAGGCATTGTAAAATACCTCCTGTGCGCCTGCATCTTGAACTGTATAAGGAGCCTGTAACCGTGTGTATGCCTTATGAAAATGATTGTTGAACGAACTTATAGACTCTTGGTCTTGCCTTTTAATATCTGTGAACTGTCTATATAATTCTAATAGAGTGATAGGAATGCCAAACTTCCCAAACAATGCATTCTTCAATTTCTCCCATTCGGTTATGGATGACGTAGGCAAGTGAATAAAACAATAAAATGCTTCTTCTCCCAATGAATGGGGGAAAATTTTGCATGCTACATCTTCATGTGGAATTCTTCTATTGCACAAGGCATCTTCAAAAAACCTTGATATGTTCTTCTACTGTATGATTAGGATCATTGATGTTGAACTCAAAGCAAAAACCTAATCGATTCTTGGGTAGATCATGGTACTATGCAAATGAGATAAGTGCAGCATTGTTTTGTAGCCAAGGTGCTTATGCCATTGCTGCTTGATTGATTTGAATTTGGACTTGTTGAATTGTTTGAACTGGCACTAATTGACATGATGGAGTTGAAGTATTTTGAGCTTTGGAAACTTGTATTGGACTGCTCAAAGAACTCACCCAACTTGAAGTGTTTGTTGCCCAATTGTTTCTTCCTTTCATTTGAAATTGCAGCTCAACCAAATCTTCCTCTTGGTGTGGTGTAGACCTTAATATCCTTTCTCTTTTCTCTGGTTGTAACTTCTCAAACCTTTTGGGAGAGAAAGATCCAATTCTCCTATCCAGCTTGAAACTTAATTCTGACTTATCTGATTTCCTTGAAGCTGAATTGCTCTCAATGGTGGTCTTTGAGCTCTTGTGTGGGCTCCTCTTTCTCGTTGTATTCTTTCTCTTTGTTCTTTCTCAAGTCTTTCTCCAATATCCCTTTGAATCCTTTGATGTTCTCTTTTGAAGGCAATACCCACTTGTTCTTCTTCTTCCAACACAATCCTTGTAGTTGTATACTATTTGTTGCTTTCCTTGTGATCCCAAATGAACGCTCCTAAGTCAGAAATGATGTTGCCTTGTCTTGCGTTGAAATCCAAAGCTTGTTGCAGAACTGGATAATTAGCATAGGATGTCAACACCATCTTAGATCATTTCTTCAATTTTGTCTTGCACGTTCCTGTCTTTCCTAATTTCGGTCTTCAATTATTTGGTCCTTCTGATCTTCTCGATTAATTACTTCAACAACTTACAGGAATTGATCTTCGCTTTCCATTAAGTCCCAAGCAAGTGAGTAGAATGTTAGGACGTCACTCTAAAATGCTTCCCAATTGTCTCTAGGCTGATGTGGTTGAGAAAGCTCCATACTTCATCATGTTCAATATTGACAACAGTAAAGGCCTTCCTTCTACAGCAAATTTATGTTGGTGTGACGATGGAGGGTTCATGTACCACCAACACTATGATTTTCCAGGAATGGATTTTGATTCGGCCCTCCTTCTTGCGCCGATTTATGTTGATGTTAGTTTTATTCCACTTACATAACATGTAGCAATTGAATATCTCATAGCCATACCAAGCACTCAATCCTCTCTTGAAAAGTATATATTCATGAAGAACATGAAAAAAACTCCAAGGTTCCTTACACTTGTGGATACTAACTCAGTTATAATCATGTGATTTGATGATAATCACGTTGGTGGACTTATGCTTGTTCATTCAAGGTTACACAATTTGTTCATTGGTGATGGGTATTAGCTTTGCAATGTATACTCTAATGCTTCTCCTTTTACAGATTACTTCCAACTTTGCTCTTTAAACTCTAACTCTAAAACTA